>ML813294.1:50380-69719 GCA_009831015.1 Picea engelmannii | reverse complement strand
TCATTGTAAAAGTGATCCCCACTTCTCTTTATAAAAGTGGGTCACTTCATAAAGCAACTTACACAATCACGTGGTCATTTGGTTACCGATTGTGCCTTTTTTAAAAAGGGCATAACTCTAACATCGGAAGTCCATTTTCAGTGCTATGTTTTTAAAACCGCATAACTTTTCGAGCTCTTTCCATCCAGATCATCAGTTTAAGTTTTTAAATACATATTATCTACATATTTAATATGGCTTCTACAAGTACCATCTTTCTTACCAACAACAACTACTTCCAATGGAAATCTCATATGGAAGATTTATTAAGAAGTAAAGGCTTGTACCAGATTACCTTGGGAAAGGAAAAAGAACCCATTGATGATGATAACAAAGCCAAGTGGGATAATAGGAATGATGAAGCACGTGGAATAATCATAATTTCCATCTCTCCTGATTTAAGGTACCACCTTCAAGATATTGATGACCCCAAAGAAGCTTGGAACATGATTGAATCTGTGTTTGGTAAACTCAATATTATTCGAGCACAACAATTAGAAAATCAAATACTTTTCTTGAGTCCAAATGATTTTTCTTGCCTTGGAGGCTATCTATCTAGTTTTAAAACACTCAGAATTTTATGTGAAGAGTGTAAGATAAAGATGGAGGAAGAGAGTTGCATTTATCTTATTCTTTCTAAGCTAGGTAGTGCATATTTTTTGTTTGTATCTACCTTTTATGCCATGAGAGAGGCTCTAGGGGAAGAATCTTATGAAACACCCACTCTTGAGTCCTTTTGTGCATTTTTTATTCGAGAGGAATATAAGCATGTACAATTTGGAGTGATCAACACTGCAGGTCCCTCCAACAAAGCCTTAGTTGCCTAGCAGAAAGATAAACCCAAGTATCCCAAGAAGCAACACCCTCGCTACAACAACAAACAACATAAGGGTCCCAAATATGCTAAGACAACTTCAGCTCCTACTAGTGACAAAGGAGGAAAATATAAAAGTAAGAATACTAGCAAACATTGCAACTTTTGTGACAAATATGGTCATGATGAGTCCAAATGTTTCAAGAATATGGAAGCTTTAGAAGAAGCGATGAAGAAGCACAATATCAATATTTATTTTACTTCTTCTTCTCACGGACATGCACTTTTCGCTTCTAGTTTCTCCTTCCTCTTGTTTTATGCAGAGATGGTGCTTGTGTCGGTTGTGTTCTCAGCAAACATCATCAGGATAGTTTTGACAAACGTGCCTCTTGGCATGTCTCGGTTCCTTTGTATCTTGTTCATAGTGATTTGTGTGGTCCACTTTCTTCTCCTTCTTTTTCTGGGTTCCTTCTTAACTTTCATTTATGACTTTTCTAGATATACTTGAGTTTACTTCTTAAAACTCAAGAGTGAAGTTTTTGACAAGTTTTTGGCCTACAAGGCCCTTGTAGAAAAGCAATCTAGACATCAAATTCCAAGTTTAAGAACAGATAATGGAGGCGAATATGTGAACAATAATTTTACAAGCTACTGCACTACACAGGGAATCCAAATGAAACACACAGTTCCATATATACCACAACAAAATGGTGTTGCTGAGAGAAAGAACCGCACAGTAAAAGAAATGGCTAATTGTATGATCCAATCTAAGGGATTAAGTCTAAAGTATTGGGCAAAAGCCATCAACTGTGCAAATTACATAGTAAATCACACTCCCACAAAGGATCTTAAAAATATAACACTGGAAGAACCTTGGACTAAAATTAAACCAGATGTAAGTCACCTCCGTGTATTTGGTAGTATAGCATGGGCTCACATTCTCGATGAGAAAAGGAAATAATTGCATCCTAAAAGTGAGAAGTGTATATTTGTTGGTTATTCTTAAGATGTCAAAGGTTACAGACTTATTCAATCACATTGTAATGAAATTATTATTAGAAGAGATGTTAAATTTGATGAAAATCTTATAGCCTGCAAGACTAATTCGACGATTGTGCCTTCTTCGGCTTGTGAGCCATCTTCGGTGTTTTTTCCTTCTTATGATCTGGTTTCTTCTTCAAATGATGATAGTGAGGATGAAAATCCACCTCCGCCTACTCACCCTACTCCAAATGAGTCCTTTGAACCTGAACCAGCACTAGCTCCACCGCTTCCTACATGGGTCCATTCAACACAAGAAGCAGCTAGTGATCTTTTCGTTGATCCTTCAAATCAGCGTCAGACACGTTCACAGTTCCAACGATCCTCTTCTCTTTTGGCTCAAGTTTCAGAAAATCATGATCCAGAGACATTTGTAGAAGCTTCAGGTCATCCAGATTGGGATACAACAATGAATGAAGAGTATCGTTTTTTAATGGAAAATGATACTTGGGATCTTGTACCTCTTCTAAAAGGAAGAAAACTTGTTAGATGAAAATGGGTCTACAGAACTAAGTATGCATCATATGGAAGTGTTGAAATACACAAGGCTCGGTTAGTTGCCAAAGGATTTTCCCAAGTTGAATAAATTGACTATAATGAAACCTTTGCCCCTATAGAAAAAATGAATTCCATCTACCTTATTCTTTCCCTTGCTGTCTCACATAAATGGGAGGTCCACCAGATGGATGTTAAATCCGCCTTCTTTCATGGAGATTTGCAAGAAGAAATCTACATGGAACAACCTCCTAGCTATGTCCATAATGACTCTAGCCTTGTTTGTTGCCTCAAGAAATCTCTTTATGGTCTCAAGGAAGCTCTCGGAGCTTGGTATGCCAAAATGGATAACTTTCGTATTGCCATTAGATTCTTTATATGTCATTCTAATCCTAATGTCTATACCAAGAAAGTAGGAATCCATCTCATAATCCTTTTCCTTTATGTTGATGACCTCATCCTTACTGGTATTGACTAAAAAAATTTAAACCATGTGAAAACCAAACTTAAGAAGAAATTTGAAATGAAAGACTTAGGCTTTTTGCACTATTTTCTTGGCCTTCAAGTTTTTCAAACCAATGAAGCAATTTTTCTTTCCCAGTCTAAGTATGCTTGTGACCTTCTTCATCGCTTTCAGATGGATGATTGTAAACCAACCCCTTCTCCCTTCCAGTCTGGAGTCAAACATTTTTCCACCTGTACTTCTCCTAAAGTTGATGCCACCCTGTACCATCAGTTAGTTGGTAGCCTCTTATACATGAATCATACCCATCCTAATATTTCCTTTGTTGTTGGTCTTATTTCTCGATATATGAAAACACCCCATGAAATCCATTGGAAAGAAGCTAAAACGATAATTCGCTATGTTCGTGGTACAGTTCTGTTTGGGATACATCACAGTTCAGGGGGGACTCCTTTATTGGTTGGTTTCACTGATTCGGATTGGGTCGGCGACCCTGATGATCAGAAGTCTACTGCAGGTTATGTTTTCAACCTTTGTTGAGGACCTATCACTTAGGCCTGTAAGAAACAATAGGCTATTGCACTTTCTTCAGCAGAAGCTGAGTACCGAGCAACGGTAAATGCAAGTCAGGAAGCCCTGTGGCTTCAACATATACTTTCATAATTTGGATTCCAGCACCAGCATCCGACCAGCCTTTGGTGTGACAATCATAGTGCCATCAATCTTGCCAAAGACCCAGTTCAACATCAGCGTAGAAAACACATCGAGCTACACATGCACTTCATCAGAAATCTCATTCATGATTAAGTTATTGAAGTGCTCTTTTTCACAAAGTCTCTTACAGAAGTGAAGTTTTCCAAACTTTGATCTATGTTAGGAGTTCATGAAGTTGTCATTAATGGGGGATAGGCTATAATGCCTCCTTCCTTCTCCTATTGTGTCACTATTGTAAATCCTTCAATCCTATCCCAAGTTGATTTTAAGGGGGTATGTTAGGATATTTAGACACTTAGGAGTTAGTAAGATCTACTTGGTCTATTGTGTCATTAGGTAAAAGTGTGTTTTCTATTGTGTTTCTTTAGTATGCATTAGTATGCATTTGTAGTTAGTAAATCCTACGGTCATGATATGTTCCCAACATAGAGTGATCCAATGGTTCATACTCTCCTCAATCTTAATGGCCATTAATCCGTGTCTTAACACCTGATTGGTCCATGATCTCTATTTAAAGAGCATGGAGGGTCATTTGCCGATGATTGATTGTGAGAAACTCTCTTGTAAAATATCTCTGTAATATTTTTCTTTGCATTAAGAAACTGCTCCAAGTGGTCATGTTGGATGGGGCCGTGGATGTTTCCCCATAGGGGTTTTACCACATGAAAATATCAATGTGTTGATCTTTGATCTGGTTATGTGAGTGGTTACTGAAGGTGTTTGTCCTCTGTTTGAATACCTGTGTTGTCGAACAAAACAAAATATATGGAACCACAACACCAAAATAATACCTTTATTGAAAGGAAGCAATGTTCACTTTCCTCTTTGAGGGGCCAACCTCCAGTAGTGAAGATCTCTATTAAAATAATTCTCAAGACAAATCCCTCTTATACCTTCTAATATTAATTATAATAATTCTATCTTCTAAAGAACATTTTATAGGAAGATCTTTCTAGAAGAAAAAACTTCTATTATGTCTTCTTACATTGACTTGTTCATATTTATTAAATAGTCCTTATTAACCAATATCGACCTTTATTACATGGAAATATATTATTATACCTAAATGAGAAGTTAGGGGTTTAGGTCCTGTTGAGCCTCTAAATTGACATCCCCACTACCCTATGATACTCCTCATCTATACATTTTTGGATTACCTAAGCTTGGGTAAACGACAAAGAACACTACCATTAGTTGTTGATAAGGCCATAAGGTAAAGTATAATTAATTCATGCATTTTTGTGGTATTATTGAGCTAGGAGATTAAATGTTTCATGTACTAATGCTTCAATTTTCCATGTATAATATTTGACCTCTAGATAATTCCATCCTTCCTGTACCATCTCAGCTATCTAGTACTTGTGCACCGAATTGTCACTGTCTGAATCTGGTACCAAGCGCACCTTCTATGAAGATCCGGTACTGAATCTCACCTGTCGAGATCCGATACCAACGGCCATAGACTCTTGTGATATGGTACCCCATTTGTGCACTGTTCGGATCCGGTACCATATACCTATTACGATCTGGTACCAATTCAGGAAGTCGTATGTACCAAGTTTAGCTCCATATCGTACCCAAGCGAATTGTTGGATGATTATTGAATCATAAATGTTTTAGCAAGGCTATGTTAGGATAGTTTGTTTTTGCTTCATCCTCATTCACTTCATTTCATGAGGATGAAGCTTAGAATATGTAACCGAATAATTAAATTTAACAATTGACTGATTTGCAAACGATTTCACCTCCTTGTGGTTCATGACTAACACTGTTTAAATAGTCATGGAAAGGATGGTGGAAAAAGAGGAGGAGAGTTAGCACAATACAACATATGAAACAGTGTTACATTATAGAACATATTCTGGGTGAAGATTAATAGAAGGATTTCATTTGTCTCCATGTCTTGATCACTTATGATTGAATGTAAGTTGAGTTGTTAGCATAGTTTGATTTTATGTTTTGAAGTTTGAATAAGAGTAATGTGTGGGTTGAAAGCAAACTTACCGTAGACTTCAATCACTGGCATGTTGAAGTGGCAAGGGCCCACCGACCAACAAAGGTTAGCATATTCGTAGATTTGTATTAGCATTTTATTTCAATAGCATAAATGTTAGATTAGTTGAAGCTTTAATTCTTTCAGATGATAACAGTATAGTTTAGGCCAGGATTTCAATTATATGTTTGCTTAGAGATCTTTACTCACTCTGTTTTTCATATGCTCTATTTCTATTTCATGAATTTGATGTTGTCTCATGGACATGAATGTTGGTAGCAATAGTCAGACATATCTGCAGGAGAACTAGTGAAGTTCAGAACAACACATTGTGAACCACAACATACTTAGTATATTGACTGTTGAACTACCCATGCTATGTCTTGATGATTTATGTGTGATTTCCTTTCAGAAGTGTGATTGCATAGTTAGTTCTCTGGTTTAGAAAACATAGTTGATCTGTCAAAAGAAATCCATCTCATACTTGCATGTGCCATAATGGAGTAGATAACCTCTTTGTGAAAGACAACCAAAGTGTGTTTCAGTTTTCCAGTTTGTTTTGTTATCAGCATACATAATCTAGAATAGTTCTATACTCATGACATTAGAATTACCTTTCTTACTGGTGTCTTGTAACTCTGTTGATTACGAATCCCAGATTGATAATTAATGAGTTCATTATACTAAACATGTAAGCAACACAACACTTTGGCGTCGTTGCCGGGGAATTGCAAACGGTAGGAAGTGATTTTTAGCTTAGATTATTTGCATAAATTTTGAATACTTTTAAATGCTACTTGAGGGAGGAGGATAAAACGTTTAATACGTGAGTGAAGAGCCACATGGCCACTAGAGTGGGTTTCTCCAAAAGCAGGTTGCCTTCTTACCTTCTATATAGAATTAGGATTTCAATTCAGTTAAGAATCAAATTTCCATTTTATGCATAGATATAGAGATAAGAAGGGTAGATTTGCAAGCTCTAAAGATTCAAAAACAAAACCCCCCACTAATCCAACTAACACTGGTGTAGGAAAAATTCCATAGAGAGAAAATTCAAGGGGAGCCAGCGAGGCTCTAGAAGAAGAACCTAAAACCGAAGAATCAACATTGGGGCAGGCAGAACATAAATCTGCTGAACATTTGGGAGACACAAAAAATCCAGTTTCTGAACCATCTATCAGTGGAATGGAAGAAGAAGAAGGAAATGCAGCCACAGAGACTGAAACTTTTGGGTTCCCAATATTGGATATTTCTAGAAACATAAGCATGAAAAATATCCCACTATCATCATTACCGACTTTAAGAGGTATGTCAACTGAAGATACAGATTTATTTTTATTCGAGTTTGACATATTATGTAGAAGCTATAACTACTCAGACAATGCCCAAAAACTTAATATCTTTCCTGCTACAATGAAAGATTCAGCTTTAAGATGGTTCATGAGCTTAGGAGAAAATACAATCCTCTCTTGGGATCAGATGAAAGACACATTTTTACAGAAATACCAAGACTATTGTAAGGATAATGCTAAAAATGACATTTTTAAAATGCAGCAAATAGAAGATGAAAGCCCTGAAGACTACTTAGAAAGGTTCTTATACAACTATCAGAAATCAAAACTATTCACCACATATCCATCTATAGTAAGAATTGTATTCTTGAAATGTCTTAGAGATGATTGCATAGAAGTTTTAAACTTGTTGAGTTCAGGACATATACACCAAAATCCTTTTGCAGAGATTGTAGATTACTGTAGAAGATACTCAAGAAGACAAGCTAAAACATGCAAAGGACCAAGAGATTCTTTTAGCATAAATACAAAACAAAACTCAGGGACTGTCACCATAACTGAGTTAGGAAACTTATTGGAGAACTTTAAAACATACATCTTGATAAAAATCAGTAACCAGTTAGATACTCTAAAACTAAAAAAGAAACAAGAAGAAGAGGTTTCCTTAGAAATATTTTGTCATAGATGTCGAAAGAATCATAGTGAGAAGAAATGCCCATTAAATGTCATAGAAATTTATGGCTTGTGTACACTAGAACACCCCACATCTGAGTGTCTGCGTTTTCTTGAGATACAAGCCATGTATAGGGGAGGAGGAGTCTCAAAAGAACAACCATACCCTTTTAGAAGACCTTGGAGAGCCCAAAACCCCAATATATTTTATGACCTTAATGCACAGTATCAACAACAACAATGGGGTTCTTCCCCAATGACCTATCCACAATGGGTACCTCATCAAGCTCAAACTCAACCTTGGCAACAAGGTTGGAGGGGACCTGTGTATGGAAATCCCTCTTACCCTACATATCCACAGTATCCTGCAAACATTTCCCAATTACTACCTGGATTCAACCCACCACAGATGCAAGCTTTACTTCCACCTCCTAGACAACAACAATTTACAACCCCCTTGAACCCTAACCAACAGCAGCAAGCAACTATAAATGTCAATCAACAGCCACAAAACCAAGCTTCCCACAACCCTCTGAAACCAACAACAATTATTTCCTAGCCAATCCCTAACCCCAATAATCGAACCACCCACCCGGTACAAAATACAAAAGTTCAAACCTTTCCCACCTATGAAATTAAACTACGATTAGGGAAAGCTGTAAACAATCAAATCCTACAGTAATAATTCAGGAAGAAAATGATAATCATTCTGAGAAAGAAAACACTCAAACCACCCCTGCAGAAGAAGAGACTTCCCCTCCTATTCCAATCACTTCCCAGTCTGTATGAGTACCTCAACAAATTAATCTCCCACCCTACCCCAAAGGACTATTAGTGAAGAAACCTGACCCACCCTTGCACAGAGACATAGAGTATGAATTATGAAATGTATGCGTAAAAATAACTTTGTTGCAAGCCATTAAGGATATCCCCATATATGCCAAAATCATAAGGGATCTTTGCATTAAGAAACTAGGAAGGAAGAAGAAGGAACCTCCCCTTATTCATGTGGTGGGAAAATTATCTGAATTGATTTATGAGATGCCATACAAATATAATGACCCTGGAAACCCAGTAGTCACTATTGAAATTAATGGTATTTATTTACCAAACACACTCATTGATTTGGGTGCAACAATTAATGTAATGCCTTTTGACACTATGCAAAAGCTCCAAATCAACCAGTTAAGACCAACCCAAACCATAATAGAATTGGCAGATAAGTCATTCATTAGCCTTGCAGGAAGCCTAGATGATGTCACAATCACTCTAGCATCTTGGGAATATCCAGTAGACTTTTTAGTCATCTATTCCAAATCATCCTCCAAACCAAGACACCCTGTGGTTCTTGGTCACTCTTGGTTGGCCACAGTAGATGCCTTTATCAGATGTCGGTCTGGTGAGATGTCTATATCCAATGGCAGAAATAGCCAAAAACTTGTTCTCTTCCCTCCTGCCCAGTCGGCACAAGAAATACATGTTCGGTTAGAAAACCCTTATGGAGAGGAAGATTGTATCAGACCCCTGTTAACACTCGAACAAGTAAGAGGAATGAAATAACAATCAGATGAACAAGTCTTAAGCTTATTTTTGGCTGATACAAATTGCATTGAATACCCGAGGTCTTTTGCAGAATCATCACACATTTTCAGTTCCAAATTTCAACAGACTTGGCATCTTGATATCACTCAATTATATACTTTATCACCAGCTTCCTCAGAAAAGGAAGAAACTACTGAACTTGTTGATATTATCCCAGAAAAACCTTTGTATATCAACTCTAGTTTAGAACCATAACAAAAGACACAAATAATTGAAATGCTCGAAAGACAATTTGATGCCTTTGCATCAGATTATGCATACATGAAAGGCATTCACCCTGACACATGCACACATCACATCTACACTAATGACCAAATCAAACCAGTTCGACAGCCTCAGCGAAGGATGAATCCATCCCTTAAAGATATTGTAAAGGAGGAATTGCAAAAACTCTTTCAAGCCAATCTCATATACCCCATTTCAGGTAGTCAATGGGTGTCTCCACTTGTCATAGTTCCCAATAAAAATGGTAAGTGGAGAATATGTGTAGACTTTCGGGAGTTGAACAAAGCCACCCATAGGGATTATTTTCCCTTACCATTTATTGATCAGGTGTTGGATACCTTGTCAGGAAAGAAGTATTTTTCATTCCTCGATGGGTTTAGTGGTTATAACCAAATACAAATAGCACCCGAATACCAAGAGAAGACCACTTTCACCTGCCCATGGGGAACCTATGCTTATAGGGTGCTTCCTTTTGGACTTTGCAATGCCCCAACCACTTTTCAAAGGGTTGTCCTAGCCATTTTCTCTAACTTGACCAATGATTGCGTGGAAGTCTACATGGATGACTTTACAGTCCATGGAGAAGACTTCGAGGAAGATTTGACCAGTTTAGAAAAAGTCTTGATTAGGTGTAAGGAAACTAATCTTTCCTTAAGAAATGAAAAGTCAAAAATGATGCTCATTGAAGGTATTGTTTTGGGACATCACATCTCTGGTTCTAGAATGAGACTTGTTCCGGCAAAGATTTATATTATCACACAAATCAGAATATCTTCCTCACAAAAGGAAGTTCACATCTTTTTAGGGCATGCTGGCTACTATAGAAGATTCATTCCAAATTTTACAAAACTAGATACCCCTTTATTCAAGTTATTATCTAAAGAAGTCGAATTTAAGTGGGATGATGAATGACAAATATCTTTTGAGATTCTAAAACATAAATTGTCAACTACCCTTGTATTAAGAGGACCCAATTGGTCCCTTCCTTTTCATATCTGTATCGATGCCTCAGACACATCCCTTAGGGCAGTTCTTGGACAAAGGGAAAAACAAATGCCCTATGTTATTTACTTTGTCAGTAAAAATGTGTCGCTAGCTAAAGTTAATTATACGGTCAAAGTTAATTATACTGATCATTCAACCATCAAATTCTTAATGAACAAACCTGTAACAAATCCTAGAGTTACAAGATGGTTGTTATTATTACAAGAGTTTAATATCAACATTATTGACAGACCTGGTAAGGATAATCTTATGGTCGATTTCTTATCTAGAATGATTCATCTGGGAGACAATGCACCAGTAGAAGATAAAATTCCTAATGAAAATTTGTTTTCTATTTCTACATTCACTCCTTGGTATGCAGATGTAGCTAACTATCTTTTGACAGGGAAGATGCCTCAGAAATTGTCTCCTAGAGAAAAACATAAAGTAATTCAACTAAGTGCAAACTACATGTGGCACGATGATTGCCTCTATAAAACAAGACCATATTTGGTAATCAGTAGATGTGTAAGAGAAGATGAAATTCATGATATTCTGCAAACCTACCATGATGTTCCTTGTGGAGGACACTTTACAGACAAGAGGACCACTTACAAAGTTCTGCAATCTGGTTACTTCTAGCCTCATATTTTCAGAGATACTAAAACCTATGTACCCAATTGTGATGAATGTCAATGAATGGGTAAGCCTATTGCATGAGACCAAATGCCACTTCAATCCCAAGTAGTTATTGAGCCTTTCGAGAAATGGGCATTAGATTTTGTAGGGCCCATTAACCCTGCATCTAAAAAGAAAAAATATATACTTGTATGCACTGACTATGTGACTAAGTGGGTTGAAGCAAAAGATTTACTAGGTGCAAGTGAACAATAAGTTGTATATTTCCTTTTTAATGACATCTTTACTAGATTTGGTGTACCATGAGAAATTGTGACTGATCATGGAACTTAATTTACCTCTCATCTAGTCAAAGATGTTACAGAACAATACCACATCAAACATAGAAAATTGACACCCTACCATCCACAAGAAAATGGACAAGAAAAATCTACAAACAAAGTTATTGAGTCTATTCTTACCAAAATAGTATAGCTACACCACAGGGATTGAGCTGACAGATTACTAAAATCCATATGGGCTTATAGAATCACTTGGAGGAATACAACAGAACATACACCCTACGAGTTGGTGTATGGGAAGTAGGTGCTTCTTCCCATAGAATTCCAGATCAAAACCTTCAGGACTGCAGTACAAGTTGGCATGAACTTTGATGAAGCCCAGCAACAAATAGTCTTACAGCTTAATGAGTTGGATGAAATCAGGTTGGAACCACTTCAAAGAACCATCCTCATTCAAGAGCAGAGAACAAAATGGCATGACAAGTATATCAAAAAGAAAAAAATTCAACAAGGAGATTGGGCCATGTTGTATGACAACAGATTCAAGAACTTCAAAGGCAAGTTAACTAATCATTGGATGGGACCTTATGAAATTGAAATTGTCCATGATAATGGTTCAATCAGGATAAATACAATTGACGAACAACAGACACCACTACTTGTGAATGGTCACCGATTGAGAATTTATAACAAACCCTTGTCAAAAAAGGAATTTCTGACTCGTATACTACAGAATTCAGATATGAAGGTGATCAGTAAGGAAGGATACCTCCCTACTGATCCACATTGATTGATTGTTTTATTAAGAAACTTTTGTACATAGGTTTGGATTGAGTTTTGTTAATAAGTTGAAGGTAACAAGAGATTCTTACCTCCTTTCCTTTTACTCTCGCAATTTTTTTTGTAAGTAGATTTCTATAATTTATTTGATCCTTCACAAACTTGCTAAACATCAATTTGTAAGCATAAACAATACTCTGTTCTGATCTAGTACCATCAATACTACTTTGGTACCAGAAATCCTATTCTGGTTCGGTACCAACAGTCCTATGCTGGTCCGGTAACAAAAGTATGCCTTCATACGGTACTATCAGGACACATTACCTAATTGACAAGGCATGCTACACATATTTCAAAATCTTATGTCAACTAATATGAATTATGAAGCCATGCCACAACTACTTAATCTGGAACCAAGAAGACAAATGCATCATCAAATGGAAGCCCTTGTGAAGCAATAATTTCTTTTGGTTCTGTTGCCAACAAAAGGGAAGTATCTTTAATTTCTTTTGGTTATGTTGCTAGTTAAAAGGAAGTATTTTAATTTCTTTTGGTTATGTTGCTAGTTAAAAGGAAGCATTTTAATTTCTTTTGGTTTTGTTGCTTGAAAAGAAAAAAAAGAGACACAATCTTTACCTATGATTGTTCAAAGAACCATAATCCGCTTCAAAGACTAGAAGTTTCGTTTATCCAGTATTTCAGCATGATTAAAGGGACAAAAACATATATTAGCCTACAAGTAACTATCTCATCCTAACAAGACTTCAATAATGTTCATTGGATTGTCTTTACTACAGAGTAACATATGAGTATATGAACACTCTCTATCATGGGCACACTAGGAATTTTTTTATGGAAGAGGATGTATCAGTACCCTAAGGAAAATTTAGGTCATTCTCTTATGGACAAACTCAGACAAAATTATACATCTAGATCACTCTAAAGAAATAATGTGCATAAAAAGTTTATTTTTCCTTTAGACAAGTCTTTAAAAGAAATTCAAAAAAGAGAATATACCTTCCAACCCAATACCATCCTAGCCTGTAAAAATGTTTTCAAATGAGCCTCCCTTGTCACCATGTAAATCACTCTTTAATAAAAATAAAAATAGGTGACTATGGACAAGAAGCCTCTGATGGAAAAAGGGTTTAAGAGACTAACCCGCTGGGATGTTGAACAGGTTTGCTGGCAACGGGTATCGGTCTATGGTATGACTAGGAAAGCCCATTAGGGTACTGAACAGGGCTATTGGCAATGGGGCATTCTGCCTGGGGAAGGGATTTCTCACTAATTATCACAACTACCCCACTGGAGTAATGAACAAGATTGTTGGAAGTGGGTTCTAGTTGAGAAATGTCTCATCTATACTTGTCTGATTGGAAAATTCACTTTTGTCATCTAAAAAAATGAACACTATAAGCAAAGGTCACTTTTGACATTTATGAGATATAAGCAACATAATTACTACAAGAAAATGTCCATTTGAGAATTACCCTAAGTCAACTTATCGGTCTGGCATCTGAAGCCTACTTTACCTAAGAAGGAAACTTCTTAAAAGTGGATCCCTAACTAGGGAGTCTAATCTACTTATACTGTGAAATTTAACTATAACATCTAATGATAGTAAATCTCTTAAGAACGTTAGGTTGGATTTATTCTTTTGGCCAACATATAAAAACCTCCCTATTTTCACTGTTGAATGCTACCTTTGTTAATAAAGTCATCAAAAGAAGGGAAATTCTAATTTTTAGGCATGTGATCATATGCTAGGTGATAAATGTACTTCTAGAATTTGATTTGGTTTCTTTTCTCTTATCATCTTTTCCCCATTACGATGCAAAGTGTTGAATCTTCTTGCATAAGGTTATGCAACATCCTTGGCATGGGGGAAGGTCAAAGAGCTCCTTCAAAACTCTTTTTCAGACTCACATCTCACCTTCAGAAACCAACATAATCACCCTACAACCCTACAGAACCAAATACAAAAGAAGATAAGCACAAAATAAAGAAGTACAGGATATTCCAGTACCAAGCTTTCAACAAACTTCAGCCTAAAAAGATGAATTCTGACAATCTACAAATAGATGCATATGCTATGGGTATTGATCATACAAAGTTAAAAGCAAAGGTAACATGGTATTTATTTTCCTCTACTCATAAAACAATAGGTATGAAAATATATACTAGATCTTATGACCTTAGTATTAAAACCATGCACCGATCCCTCATACCCATATGCCTAAACTTAATCAATCCTTTCATAAGTGCTCGGAAATGGTTGAGGGAAAAATCACATTAAAGCATGAATATGAAGCATGTCTAGTAATGATAGGCCACGAATGTACTTCGTCCTTAAGAAAATCACGAACTTATCTTATGTCATGAACCATGATCCAACATCAAATTCACCACCCAGAGGTCCAATCACCTATCCCAAAATGATTCTTTGACACCCAACGTCTTGTCCTCATCATTACATTAACGGGTAAAAAAATAATTGAAATGGCTTATCTAGGGGGCAAAGCTACCCAGATAAGCCTCATATGGTCTTAAATTTTTCTTCTGGAATCCTTACTTAAACTTACCATTCGCACTATCGACACCACCACCATATTTCCTTTATCATTTCCTTTCTCCAGTCCCGAGCCTACTCCTCTCTGCAATCTCCAGTACCAAACCCTTACCCTCATCAGCTGACTAAATCCTTGTGCTACAACCTGATTCTTCTCTCACAATTTATAACGATTGTCATAAGTAGACATGAATCAGTTTTCCAAATTTATAGAGAGACCGAGGAGTTCCAACTATGTCGAGAGAAGTATGCTAGATCAGGCTAGATGCCATTTTTGGAGAAATTCACAGGCTGGCACGAGAAGATATCTCATGAATTTATTCAGGGTTACGATGGAGAGATTGCGCATATAGTAAATCTTCAGCTAAAAATCAATGAATCAACCTTAAGGGAGGTCACGGGATTACCTAACAGAGGAGACAAATACTTCAAAGGTGTAGGAATCAACAAAGAAATGTGCCAATGATTTTTGAAAGAGGACCATCAAGACCCTGATTGGAAAACGGGGATCCCTAGGAACTATATCAAGGAAGAGTATCATCCAATGATTGCTAATCTTCAACGATTCCTCACTTGTGAGGGTAGGTATGCTATGACCTTCATATATCATCTTAGGCTTCTATTACACTTTGAAGGAGGCCCTGAAATTGATTTCCCATATTTTATATGGATGAGTTTGAACAAAATGGTAAGAGGTGTCAAGTCCCTATCCAAAATAGAGAAGACTAGCATTTACCATCAAGGTCTTATTAAGATGTTAGTTTTACATGAACTTAGGAAGCAAAGGATTAGTTGGAAATTCCTTATCACTCAACACCTTCCCACAAAAAACAAACCTATGGAGGAAGCCCAACGCGCTCCAAAGAAAAATAAGGAACCTCAAAAGAAAAAGAGCAAGAAGGATAAGGCAACTCCATCATCACCTAGAAGAATGAACCAACACAAAAAATCTAGTAAACAAGTAGGGCCCTCTTCAACAATCAATAAGACTTTTAAAAGTCAAGAATCAAAAGGTGAAACAAAATTAGTAGAGGAGACTTCAACAATAGCACTTAAGGAGAAGGGCCATAAGACAAAAATTGTAAGAAAAGGGATAAACAACTCAAAAAATAAAAGTGAACATTCTATAGAGCAATCCCCTGTAACCATTCCACAAATAGAAAATAAGAAAAGGAAGCCTGTGAGCACCCCTAATCCAATACCTCCTTGTAAAATAACCACAAGGAGCATGGACAAGAAAGGAAAGGCAGTTGTCATTCCTCATACACAGGAATATCCAATTGATCTTACCTCCCCTTATGAAGACTTATCAGTCCACGATGGCATCCCTAGTTTGACCGAGGAACAAGCTACTATTACTTTATGTGGGATGAGGGAGGAAGTGGAGGAAAGAGAATGCATCCAGCTAATATTAATGGATTCAAAAAGGACCTTAACAAGAGAACAGATGAAGAAATATGTTGGAGAATTGCAAAAACAAAATCAGGAACTCAAACAAGAAGTGAAAGAATACCAACTATTGGACAGGTATATAAAAAAGAAAAACAAGCAATTGAAAGCAACCAGCCAACAACTTCAAGATGACCATGAAGAGACTTCTAATAAGCTCAAGAAGGTACTATGAATCCTACAATACATTAGGGTCATCAAAAGGGAGCTGAAAGAGGAAGCATCAACCATCAACATCATTGATCCACAGAAGTAAAAATTGGAGCCTCAAGTTTTTAAAAATTTTGGGTTTGTTTTCAGTTGCATGACGACATGCAATGGTTTTGGCATGGGGGAATTTTGAGCCTCTATATTGACATCCCCACTACCCTATGATACTCTTCATCTATACCTTTTTGTCTTACGTAAGCTTGGGTAAACAACAAAGAACACTACCATTAGTCATTGATAAGGTCATAAGTTAAAGTATAATTAATTCATGCATTTTTGTGGTATTATTGAGCTAGGAGATTAAATGTTTCATGTACTAATGCTTCAATTTTCCATGTATAATCTTTGACCTCTAGATAAGTCCAACCTTCCTGTACCAACTCAGTTATCCGGTACTTGTGCACCAAATTCCCACTGTCCAAATCCGATATCAAGCGCACCTTCTATGCAGATCCAGTATTGAATCTCACTTGTCGCGATCCGGTACCAATGCCCGTAGACTATTGTGATCATGTACCCCATTTGTACACTATTTGGATCCAGTACCATCTACGTGTTACGATCCGGTACCAATTCAGGAAGCCATATGTACCAAGTTTAGCTCCACATCGTATCCAAGAAAATTGTTGGATGATTATTGAATCATAAATGTTTTAGCAAGGATATGTTAGGATAGTTTGTTGTTGCTTCATCCTCATGCACTTCGTGTCATGAGGATGAAGCTTAGAATATGTAATCAAATAATTAAATTTAACAATTGATTGATTTGCAAAAAAATTCACCTCCTTGTGTTTCATGACTAAGACTCTTTAAATAGTCATGGCAAGGATGGTGGAAAAAGAGGAGGAGAGTTAGCACAATACAACATATGAAACAATGCTACATTATAGAACATATTATGGGTGAAGATTAATCGAAGGAAGTCATTTGTCTCCATGTCTTGATCGCCTATGATTGAATGCGAGTTGAGTTGTTAGCATAGTTTGATTTTATGTTTTGAAGTTTGAATAAGAGTAATGTGTGGGTTGAAAGCAAGCTTACTATAGACTTCAGCCACTGGCATGTTGAAGCGGCAAGGGCCCACCACCCAACAAAGGTCAGCTTTTGGATTATTGCGAGGGGGGGTGAATCAGTAATAGAGTAATTATAATCCTTTTTATTCAAATGTTATGTAAATGTAGAATTATTATCCAATAATGAGCAATAAGAAATAAACAATCACACATATACACAGTACACCAATGTTTTACGTGGAAACCCAAATCGGGAGAAAACCGAATAATTGTTTTTCTTATGTCTTGTAGAATTACATTCATTGGAAGCACCAACTTCCTTTGTTTTCCAACTACAACTGGAAGGAGGCTCCAACCCCCTAGTTTCTTAGGCTACAACCTAAGGGAAGCTCCAACTCCCCAATTCTTTGGCTACAGCCAGAAGGAGGCTACAACCCCCAATGTTCTATGGATACAACTGGAAGGTGGGTACAACCACCTGTCCTTGCCCCGTCTTGCCACCCTGAAGTAGAAGTAGAATGATGGAACCACTGTCACACTATCACTATGAGATATACTGTTGTAAACCTGTACCAATAAATCTGAACCATGCATCAACATGTACCTCAACCTGTAATCAACCTGTACCATAAACAAGTGCATCAACCATGCACCAACCTATAATCAACCTATACCATAAACAAGTGCATCAACCATGCACCAACCTGTAATCGACCTGTACCATAAACAAGTGCATCAACCATGCACCAACCTGTAATCGACCTGTACCATAAAAAAGTGCATCCAACCATGTATGACGTATGTACCAATCATGTGTCAACTACTCATCAACTATGACTCATCAATATGTACCAAGATCATCAGCTATACACCTCATGTATGTGCGTCAACTCATCAACTACTTGTCGCAACCATGTACTCAACATGTACCACAACCAAAAGACCTCATCAATTTAATCATCCAAATCTGATTTGTAGCTTTGTAATAGACCTGGTGTATATGATCACATTCCTACAAACCTTCCTTAACTTTAAAAACAAGAGACTAGAATTTTCATGAAACTTTTCTTTACTCTCACATGCCTAGTTTTGGATTACTCAACAACCCTAACTTGAAGTAATCATAAATTTAAACCTGTAATGTATAAATATATGAAACTAATACACAGTGTTATTCAGTGTGTTTTATGCAATTCCTCCAATTTTCACTAGTTAGAATCTCTCAGAAAAAGAGTTATAGCAAAAATGACATACCTAGCTTAATTCTGGCTTATTCTAGAGAGTGACCTTGTAGAGAGTGCCCCACACAAAATATTTGATGAATTGATCTACAACTGTTAAAAATAATAATACATATTGTACCCTAACAACCACATTTTGTCTCACTGAATTTGGATCTGTTATGAAGAAGTTATGATGTTTTTACCCGAAACACCTGATTTTGACTAGTTTCAGGACTGGCCACAAACCCTTTTTTCCACGGAGTGTAACTCCCAAAATACAACGACCCACAAGCTGAATGTTTTACCACAGATACTTGGATATGTTTTCTCACTTGAATAGAAATTTCAGGATATGAATCATTATATAAAAAAATTTATAGCGAAAATCGTGAGATGACCTGTAAATAACATACCTTAGAAAGCACCTTCAAAAGAATCTATCCTTCCTTGCATTTCGGCCTTCTTTTCTTCACTTTCCTCAGAATTTTGGCTTATATATCATTTTTTTACCTCATAAACCTATAGATATTCAATATGCTCAATTTTGATTCAAATGAGAGAGCCTTGCCTCTTATTTATACTCTCCAAGTAGCTTCCTTAAAAGCATCTTCTAGGTCACTTGACCCACTTTCCTTATTTTAGGGTTGGGTCCACTTCTAATTTATCCATTAAATTTATTATTGAAATAATTTATCTTGTATTCACTTTGAATTATAATACACTCATCACTTTACTTTATTATTTACCTTTTAAAATCTCTTAAACCACTTTGACTACTTTGACCTTTTGGGGCTTCTAGATGACATATGAGGGTCCTCCAACTTCATAAGGCCATAAC
>ML813294.1:8530-32720 GCA_009831015.1 Picea engelmannii | reverse complement strand
TTTTCCATTTCTTACCATCATAAATGCAATTGATGACATTACTTCCCCATGGACATACGAGTCAGGAAATCCAGTTGGATAGGTTGCATGTACTCATATTTGATGGAGGTGAGTGCAAAACATACAAGTAATTGTGTATCCTCTAAGTTATACTTACATCACATATCATCCAGAATCGATGATATCATAGTTTTCAACTAATTTGGACCAGTAAAAATAAAGTCTAACTGCAACAACTTGATTATTAAGAATTTATGTTCGTTTTTTAATGAACAATAAACAAAATGGTCAAGTTTAATACATAAGAATCACTCAATGTATTTTTATTTATTTATACTAATATTAGAAATAACATATGTTACATTTAGTAGATTTTATTGAAAAAAATAATTGAAAGAATATGAAAAAATGCTTAAATGATTTATCATTTTGATCATACTATAGGAACATTAAGAAAACATTTATTTTACAATATTAATAAGAAAAAATTATATTTGTAAATATAATTAATATACAATATGTAAAATAAGAAAATTATAGTTTTTTTAAATTATTTTTTTACATTGAATATATATATATATATATATATATATATATATATATATATATATATATATATATATATATATAATGATGATGATGATGATGATTAATTGCCACTAAGACCAAATTGGTCTATCGTATCTTAAGAAGGTAAGGGATTACTTGAAACTCTTTAGAATTTTGTTTCTGTGCTCGAAAATCATTAAGAGGAGATTCCCAATATCACCATAGTTTTGTAGAGTTAAAAGGTTAGGAAGGCTGGTAGTGTGGAAAATATTTTGAAATTGAGATTTAATCTAGGTATAGGCTGGAAAATCTAAGAGAAAGTGATTTTCATCTTCATCCCTCTTAGTGTCACAAAGGTGACACACTTTTCCATCCCATGGAATTTTATAAATTGACCAATGCCATGTTTCCTTATGGAGCTCATTAGAATTTGTTATTATTTTAGCAATGGTTTTTTTTTCTTAACACTTGTTGAAACAAGAAGATAAATTTGATCTTCTAGATTAGAGTGATTACCTCCTTATATTACCTTAATTTTGTTTTTTCTATAACTCTTTATCACACCACATTTTATACTTCAATTTTTATTTAATAATATTTTTAATAGTATCATTATTCTGCAAAATGGTATCTTCCATGATTCCCCAATGGCTTAGCCAAGACTGGGCATCTTTATTCCATCCCCTCTTGAGTCGAAGGTGGTTATGGATGGAGTTTGAAGCAATTTTAGGAAGCATCTCGTCGTCCATGTTGTTTAACTTGTTCTTATACCTTAGGTATATAGTCATAGTCATTCTCTTAATGGGGGAAATGATTTCCTCTAAGAGGAGGATAGGATAGGGAGTATTTCCTTTAATCTTGATATTATAGGTTATAAACTTCTTTTGTATTTTCTCTATCTTTCTCAAAGATTCTTGAGAGATACTGCATCCCAAGACTTCACATCCATAGAGAATAACATGAGTAACAAGAGTCTCAAAGAAGATTTTTTTCTTATCCCATGTCCAAAGATCGGCTAATTTGCAATTGTTTTCAAGCCCATAATAAGATTTCCATCCTTCATTTGTCCCTCTCTCAATGCTATAATTCTAGTTGAGCCTGTGCTGAAAATTGATTCCAAGATATTTGTATGAAGTCACTTCCTGGAAGTTGTTGTTTTCATATAAAAAATTATAATGTGTGATCTTATTAAATTTAATTATCATGACTTTTGTTTTTTTAGTATTAACAAGCATACCCATATTGGAGAAAAAATACTTGAGAATTCTTATTTTATCTCCAATATCGTGGGGAATCCTCACCATAAGAACGATATCATCAACATAAAGAAGAATATTTATGACTATACTAGTGAGATTTGGGTCGACACAACCTTCTTCTTCCAAACACTCTTCTAACTTGTCAATGTAAATTTCAAAAGGGGTGGAGGACAAGGGACAACTTTGCTTGAATCCAATATTGCAGTTAATTTCTTTCGACTGAAACTTGGTGTTCTTAAAATTGGAAATAACGTTCAGATACAACCTTATAGCAACAACCCTCAACTCGAAATGAACAATGATCTCTTCCAACCTATCACAAATGTTTTTCATGGGAATTATAATGATGATTATGATGAGGAGGGGATGAGGACAAAAATGTTGATTATGCTAATGAAAATGATGCTGACATTGACGACGATGACGATGATGACAACTACTATGAATAAAGTGACAATAATGATGATGTCAATGATAATGAGCATGAGGAGGAGGATGACAATGTTGATTATGATGATGACGATATTATTATGATCATGATAATGGAAAATATGATGATAATGAAAAGGAAAATGATGATGATGATGATGACAATGATGATGATGATAATGACAACGATGATGATGAGGAGAAGGAGGAGGATGACAATGTTGATTATGGTGATGACAATGATGACGACGACGATGTTGATGAAAATGAAAATGATGATGATGAGGAGGAGGAGGAGGAGGATTTCAATGTTGATTATGATGATGGTCATGAGAATGGTAATGATGATGATGATGACAATGAAAATGATGGTGACAATGACAATGATGATGATGAAAATGTCGATGATTATGACAATAATGATGATGATGATGATGACAATGATGATGACCATGACGATGATTATGAGGAGGAGGAGGAGGAGGAGGACAATAATATTGAGTATGTTTATGGATTTGATGATGTTGATGACGACAACAATTAAAATGGTGACGACGAAGACAATATTAATGATTAAAATGATGATGAGGATGATGATGATGATGGTGAGGAAGATGATGATGAGGAAGAGGAGGGTGAATTTTTTTATTATGGTAATGAAAATTATGAAGATGACGATGATGATGATGAAAATGAAGAAGATGATGATGATGAATACGACAATGGCAATGATGGTGAGGAGGAGGAGGAGGAGGAGGATGAAAATTTTGATTATGATGATGACGGTATGATGATGATCATGACAATCGAAATTATGATGATGAGGAGGAGGAGGATGAAAATGTTTGTTATGATGATGATGAAAATTATGATGACGATTATGATGACAACGATGATGCCAATGACAATTAAAATTATTATGATGACTATGGTGACAATGATAATGACGACTATGACGATGAGGAGGAGGAGGAGGAGGATGAAAATGTTTGTTATGATGATGACGATATGATGATGGTCACGGCAATGGAAATGATGATGATGATGATGATGATAACAATGAAGATGAATATGATGATGACAATGATGATGACGAAGACAACAAAATTGATGAAGAAGAATACGACGAAAAAATGACAATAATGACGATAACGATAATGAAGAGGATGATTGTAATGTACCTCTAAATTTACTAATAAAATAATTTTTTTCATTTAAGGAAATAAAACTTTTTCTTATTCTCATCATCAACACAATTCCGACAATATTATGAACCTTTTTATCGTTATGAATAACCATTATCATTACTTTGATTTATAATAAACTTTAATAATAGAGTCTCCTAAGACTAACATATCTTGTTTATGATTTATTTGGAAAACCCATACATAAATACATACAACTCATACTCATACAAAGTATCGATTGGATCAATTTTTCCTATGAACATTCTTTACTAACCACATCCAAGAGGTAACAATATTATGAACCTTTTTATCGTTATGGATAACCATTGTCATTACTTGTATTTATAATAAACTTTAATAATAGAGTCTCCTAGGACTAACATATCTTGTTTATGATTTATTTGGAAAACCCATACATAAATACATACAACTCATACTCATACAAAGTATCGATTGGATCAATTTTTCCTATCAACATTCTTTACTAACCACATCCAAGAGGTAATAGGGTTCCACGAGAGGGTTTGTTGAGATATTTAATCAAGTTGATAACAAATCACACTTGTATAACTTTATTTTTCTTGGCATGTATTATCTAGGAAAATCTTCATAACTTCATTTCTCATCATTGGAAGGATCAAGGATAACCTTTGATGGCCAAGTGGATGTTGTTTTAATAGCTTGTACCCAAAAAGAGTTGGAGAGTTTTCTTTAATGTTATTCATACAATACTTAAAGGAAAGTACCTAGAGGAGAACTGGAAATTTACTGTGTATTATCCTCAAGTACCATCATCCCCACCTAGAGGAGAACTGGAAATTTACTGTGTATTATCCTCAAGTACCATCATCCCCTGTCGTTCCACGGTTCTACCTAGTCCCTCATTCCACCACCCAGATTTCACATGGATTTTTGAAAGAGTACTACGTCGTTTTTAATGCTAGTAATAACGGTGGGCTCGAGATACCAGACACTTCAATGAACGAGACCATTTCTTCCTTTTCTCACAAAATTTCCCTCTGAAATGTTATTCCTTTGTAAAGCTAGAGAAGAAAATAAGTTTATATTTTGACTATAATATTGTCACACTGATTAAAAAAAGTATTCTAACAATGAGCCAAGTAATTTTGGAGATTTACACACTTAAAAAAAATAGAGGTAAGAAGCTTGCACTATGATAGTTATTTTGGAAGAAATTTTTGCTTGAGGTGTATCTCGTTTTCATTTGTTTATTGTGTTTATCTATTTTCCATACAATTTCTAAGTGTCCTACAAAGGAAACATTTTGATAAAAAATACATTTGATATAACTTATAAGAATAACAACTTTGTTTGCCTAAACGAAGTAACTCGCCCATCATCAAAGTATCCGGTTAGGGATAGATCCCACTTTGTTTAATAAGGTAGTCATTTAAATATGTGCAACCTGTTCTCTAGATGCAACCATCGTTTACATAAGAGTCTACATGAGCCTTCCTATTTTGTTTTTTAGTTAATATTGGATTTTGGTACTAATGATAGGCGTACAAATCCGTCATGGAATTTTGTACTTCACAACTCATAGTTCAAGTCCTTTGAGCTCAAATATGGGCATCCTCTCAGTCCTTTCAACTACAAGAAGATGCATTTCTATGCTCTTTGATTGATTACTTAATATAATCTTGGGTCCTAGTTTCGATTACAATATACTATAACAACTATTAATGATTTTCCACACCTTTCTAGTTAACATTGATTAATAAAGTCTCACATTTAAGTATGGTCGAAGTGATAGTTCGAAACTTATTCCAACGCCTGTCTTACTTTAGTTTCCATTACTCTTAATTCTTTGTCTTCAGTCTCAGATCTTCTTGTTACATAGTTTTAACAAAAAAAAAAAAAAATTGTTACACAAATTATGGGTAAGTTGTCATACAATTTTCGTTCTCTAGTTTTCTATACAATCCTAGTATTGTGCTCTTTTTTTCTTTTTGTTTCTCTCTTTAAACAAGAAAAAAATATAAGGGAAGAGGTCGGTAAGGTTTATTTGAGGTTGATTCCCTTTAATAAAAACTCAAATCATAATAATGTGTCTCGGTATGTTTCTATTTATTTCATACTACCTGCAATGTATATTTTAACTCTATTTTAATCATTTTATTGAAATGTGTTTTTGAGGAAGATGGAATGAAAGTCTAATGATGGGTCTCTCTCCTTGGAATTGCGAGGGAAGCCATCAGTTAACACCAATCCCCCTTCTCCCTTCTCTCTTCAAGTCTCCTACAAGAGTATTATTATCTCGACGAGACACTGACTATACCAAATCCATTCCTGAAATTTTAGATTATTCTTACACTATTTTCCTCAATGAAGATTTCCCTAATGTACTTATTCATCATGTCTTGCAAGTGAAATTTCGACGTTGCGGGCAAGCAAGGAAATATTTTAATATGCGAAAGGTACATGTGTTCCACCTTTGGGATCATGTTTTTCCTAATACTTAATTCAGGAACCCTAGACTTGATTTGTATAAAGTACTATGTTTTCTTGACGAACCTTCACAAGTCATAAGTCTAATAAATAGTTATAACATTATATTTTATTAGCTTATCCATTTGTTTGTTATAGTTTTAATCTCATTACAAGTCTCGGAGAATATATAAATATATCCATGCTCTACAAACACTCTTTACCTATATGTGATATATCACATTAGTGTGCATAATTTTTATGTGGCTCTTTCCTTTTAATTAATAAACGAATTCATACATTTCTCTTGTGAGAAAATATACTCGATAACCTTGAAGGTGAACTATAACACAGGTAGAAAAAAATTCCTTTAGGTTCTGAAATGAATTCACATATGTATTCTATTATACCTGTAGAGATCAATGAGAAACAATGTAAATATATATCTGGTAAACTTATTCTTATGGAAATTTGTAACTTACTACCAAGAAAGGAAATATATATATATATATCCCATCTTTGATTTATTTATGTAGCCTATTAGAATTTTCCCATTTGTCTATTTTAGGTATTCATATTGAGTTAACATAAAACTTATTTTATACAATCCTAATGATGTGTTCAATTTATCTTTCAAGACATAAGTTTTTTAGAGTTTAACCTTCATGGTTTATATAGAGCATATCCAGATTCCCTTTCTCATAATTTAGAAATAAAATGTATCCTTCAATATTACGAGATCCATGAATAATACAAGTAAATAAATTAAGTTTTGTACTATACATACATTTATATCACTCTCATTTTGTAGCTAACATAAAATTCAATCATCCATCAACATCAAGAATAGGTTAAAATGAACACATATCTGTAGCAGTCAAACTAGAAACAAATGGAACAACCACATTCCATCCTACTGTAGACACAGGACAACCAAGATTATTTGTCTTGATCATCTTCTAGCCTAACCATGAATCCATAAGGTTAAACTGAGTTCCACGCCTTATACATTGAACCTATGTACAGTTCAAAAAATAATCATTTTCCTAACACAAAAGTGCTCAGAAAACACTTTTCTTTCTCCAAAACATACTATGTAGCTTCATGCAAACCACATATGTTTTATATATTCCATTTCCCTTTGCCTAGGACCTTTTCCGTTCATTTCCCTTTGCCTAGGACCTTTTCCATTCATTTCCCTCCTTGGAAATTCACATATTTACAAATCCCTAATTTTTAAGGGATGCTAGTGGTAGAAATCCACTTCTGACACTTGTAAAAATAAAATCTAAGTTAACTCAAACATTTTCCCCAATCATGGAGTCATAGTTTGCTATTTTTAACCTGGTTGTTCCATTTGTTTCCAACATTACATATATTAAAAATATCGGTCTCATACATATGTCCATCAAAGAAGACAATTGGCAAGTCAAACTCTTTCTCAACATTCACAAATATAGTCATTACATACCTTAATAGTATCAAGTACAAATTTACATAAATGGAAATTTGTTTTTCAAAGAAATAATATTAAAAAAAATGTTTGAATTCTTGAGGATGTCACAATGATGACAGTGTTGATAATGTTGATGATGATCATGACAATGGTAATGATGATGATGATGGAAATAAAGATGATGTTGATAGTGACAATGGCAATGATTATGATGATGATTATGACAATGATGACAATGACAATGGTGACGAAGACTACGATGACAATGGCAATGACAATGAAAATGGTGACGATGACGATGAGGAAGATGGGGATGAAAAAAATGATTATGATGATGATAATGATGATATAATGGTGATCATAATGATGGAAATGATGATGATGATGATGATGATGATGATGATGATGATGATGACAATGACGATGAATGGCGACGAAGATGATGACAATGAAAATGATGAAGGCAATGAAAATGATGACAATGACGATGATGATGATGATGAGGAGGAGGATGACAGTGTTGATTATGAGGATGATGATATGGTAATGTTCTTGAAAATGGAAACGAAAATGATGATGACAATGATGATGATGATGATGAGGAGGAGGAGGAAGAGGATGCTCACAATGTTGATTATGACGATGACAATGATGAAGAAGAAAACAATGATGACGATAATTAACCCATATAAATAAATACTTTAAAGAGTATAAATCATATAAAATATACAATCACATACCTCTTACACTTCAACATTTATGAAATATCATTGATATTCTTCTTCATCCAACTCCTTATTTGTATCATCTAGTTCAGAATTGAGATTGAAATGATTGGCCATATCAACATCTTCATAAATGTCATTTTCAATAATATTATTTTCAATATCATCATAGATAACATTGTCATCTACATTTGTATCAACTTCTTCTACTTATTCATATAAAAATACATGTACCTTATGCTCCTCTACATCATCTTATTTTTCAATATAATCTTCTTCTAGTACATTATACTTTACAAGAATTCTTCTTGAATCGTATCTAACAATGTATAATTAACCTATTTTACCTAGAACCTATGAATAAAAGACCTACTCACATAGGATTAGAATAATGTAAGTTTTTGTGCCCATCTCAAACGTCCTTGTATTAACCATGGTAAATTCATTGGCATTCTCAATAATAGTTCTTTTGGGATCACGTTCATTCACCCATTTGACCTAAAACATAACTAACATGAAGGATTTAAAGTCATACTCAAGTATATAATCCAAATACCCATAGTATCTATTTTCGGGTACTGTTGGATGCTTGTCACTTCTAGAGGAAGCATTAGTGACTGTAAATACTATATTTATCGCAAAATAACATGTTTTCTTATTTTCATAACTTTTTGATGTGAAATTTATGACCATTGCATCAGATAGCCTTGTGTTGTTTCAACTGCAATATGATAGAAACATAAAAAATGCATTGTCAATCAATAAACATATTTAAACTTGGTAAAAAATCATAAAACAAATCACACCACATATATTAATATAATAGAAAATATTTGAAACAAGATGTAATAGGTAAATATTATTGCATATTTATCTTTTAAATCATATGCTCAATCAATTTCCCTTTGAGTAATATTGGTATCTTCATTACAATGAGATTCTTTAAGAAATGTAGCCACCTCTTCCCATGATAACCTACCACTAAATTGTATACATTGATGTATCCATACCTTCATCCAATCAATATTATTTGCAATGCATAAATGTAGTGCATCCCACTCTCAACCAACTATATGAAAAATGAGAATAAAGATTATTAATAATTGATGGAAGAATAAAAAATGAATAAGTGAAATATATATATATATATATATATATATATATATAATGAAAATAGTTATAGAACTCTACCATCTAATTACCATTCACATTCCTCATTCTACATTTCGTGACAAAAACCTCCCGTTCAAATTTGTTGATGGAGTTGACATCCCAAATGTGAGGCACCTTCATACCATTCACATTCCTCATTCTACATTTCCCGACAAAAACCTCCCATTCAAATTTGTTGATGGAGTTGACATCTCAAATGTGAGGCACCTTCATATTTTCTTCTAATTTTGGAAGATATTGAATAACATACACCAAGGATTAATCTACCATATATGCATGTACCATAAAACCATTAGGACATGATCTTTTTCTAACTAAATCCTTAAATGAATCAAAGTGTGTATCTGCCATTCACATTGACGTTGTGTGTATAGGTCCACACATTTTAATCTCCTTAACTTGGTGTATAAGATAGTGTTCTTGCGCATTGAAAAATGTTGGAGGTAGATACTTTTTCATTTCACACATTAGCCAAGGAATTTATCTCCTCCAATATTTTGTATCTTCTTTAGGTATTTCTTAAATGACAACCACCTACACATGATACAAGCAAATCATAGTTTTGAACAAAAAAATATTTACATTGAAAGTAAAACAGATGTAAACAAGTTCTACAACAAATGTTTTGCATACAAAGAATTATTTACCTCATGTATTTTCCAAGATGATATATAAATTGTTTTATGTTGTTGTCAAATTTTGACAAAGAGAGATAGAACATATTATAACTAAAAATAGATGATTATTATTTTGAAAAGAACAAAATTAAAACATAAAAAAAAAGTAATACCAATATAGGAATCTACCAAAATAATTACCTCAATGAAGGTATGTTAGTCAACAGTTTTTTCCCCACTAAATTCACCTTTCTTCGTTTAGATATTCTTTATGTTTGAAGAAAATCCTGTGGAAATTTTAATTTTTTGAATGACCACTTTTACAACATTGTTTTCCTTCTTTGTAAATAACCATGGAATAATATTTCAGTGTCCATTGTTATTTGAATCAATATAATTTTTCATTGCATGATTGGATTCCTAATTGTCACTACAAATTTTGACAATTTATTCTTTGTCACTCCTCCCATCTAAGATTCTCCACAATTTTTCTATTACATTCTCCATGATATGCATTGTATAAAAGAAATGAGATATTTTTGGGTGCTCATAGTAGGGAAATATAATGAATTTTATGGGGTATTTTGTATTCCTTATGGAAGCCCATTATTAATTCTTTGTCGAACTCTATTGTATTCTAACTTTCATAGGTGATGTGTCATTGTTCCTAGTTTTATTGTGGTCTCTTCTTTCACATTGAAAAGATGTTTCTTGGTAGTTCGATACCTATGGTTATTAGGGAGAATTTTCATATCCTCATAAAACACCTCTTTTCCTAAACTTATTGAATGGTGATATTTCTTCCTAGGACCACAAACTAGACATGCAAAATTACCCTTTGTTTGAAGACCGACAAGATATGGACTAATGTCAGTGTTAGTTATATAACAAGTAATTATTTAATAAACATTCATGGTATTTTCTTTAAATGATATGGTATTAAAATGTAGTACTATTATGTTACATACCATAAAAATGGGTTATCCCTAGGGCATCATGAATTGTCCACGTAAGTATTCCATATAATTGAAATTGTTTTTCCCTATAGGTCTAGAGACATTGTACATAGTGATTACATCCCATAAATTTCATAGCTCATCGATAAGAGGCTCAAAATATACATTCAAAATCCTACACTTAGTACTTACATAATTGGTTGAAAATACACATAATTACCACCTTGTATATATAATAAACTATGCAAGGAATAATACAAACTAAATGATATGTTCAAACAAATATTGTAAAAAAATATTTGGAACAATCATTGGATTCATTGCCAACATTTTGTGTTCCCTCTTTATTGAAATATAAGGAGGAATGTTATTGTTTATAACAAAAACAAGATACATTGAGTAAATAAACCAGATCTCACCAAATGGACTGACGTTATGAGTTTCCAATGAATACTTGACATTTGAGGTTATTCCTTAAAAATCGACCATATTTCTTCAATGTTACTAAATGCAGAACCATCTACAGGAATTTGAGGAATACCATCTTCAATTTTTTTCCATGTATTGTAATCCATAAAATGTGTGATGCTTCCACACCTAAAAAATCTTTGAAAATGTGAAATTATGGGAATATGATGAAGAAAATTGTGAGGCACCTTTTTTGTTACTTGATCAATTTGATATCTACTAATTTGACATTGTGGAAATTTCATTTCGGATGCATATTGTCCATAATGTATTATATGATCATTAGGACTCAATAGCCTCATACTCCAATCCAATATCTTCCCTAATGGCAGATAAATGTTGGTATGTGTGAGGTAGATTTTTCTACAGTAGTAAAAAAAATTCACCTAAAAATCTAAAGCATAAAATAATAACCAAATAATGTAAATAATAATAAAAATAAATGTTGTATCCTTAATTTACACATTAACTAACACAAAAAATACAAAACAAAAGTCAACCTTTACGAATATGTGAAAGATTGTATTACTTACCTTAGGATCTATGTGACACAAGTGTTTGAAATACCATTCAATACCTTCAAGTTCACCAACAACACTATAGCGGAGAGAATATTTTTTATTGAGCCTTCATAAAGGGGTTGACCTGTGCTTTCTCAAGCAAAGGTACATCATGAATATCATCAACTTTTCCTCATGATGGATAGGAGAAAATATGTAATGAATCAATATATTTATCTCATCATCCTCAACTATATTATTGGTTTCGTATTTTTCCATACGATTAACTTGATATTCAATATGCATACCATCTTCCTCAACTTGTAAAATAGTATTTATACTAATACTAGGCACATTATCCAATGCGACACAACTAGGAAGAATTGTATTTATAATTACAAACAATCAATAAAATTGGTGTATATAACAAATTTTAAAACAAAAGAAAAGTTTATAAATACACTCAATACAAAGACACACAATGAATAACTTACCATGGGACAATATCCATACCCTCCTTAAATCTTCCCATACACCCTACAATGTTTTTCAATTGTTCTTTTTACAAGTTTTCTTAAATTAAATCTCTTACATCGATTACAAGGAAAATAAAATTTCCCATAACCCTTTGCCTCCAATGTTGCCCCAAACCTAGAATCATCCTTTCATTTTTTGTCCAACTAATTTTATTATATGACATTGTAACTTCTTATTACAAAAAAAATCCATTGAAGCAATATAAGTAAAATACACGAATATATTCTTACGCTAAAAATGTCATCGAATATTGACCCCATATGTACTACAAAATTAATCCATTGTCGTCATATATTTATAGAAGTTTTATGAGAGTAGCTAACAATTACTAAAGAAATAAAAAACATATATTTTTACCACATAAGATTTAAAACATCACTATAAGCAGGTAGGAAATCAAATGATAAAAGAGAAATACGCCAAGACAATTTGTATAGTCATTAAATCGAATTGAATAGACGTGTTCATAACTATTTCCAAGAAAACAATTTGTGTCCCCAAATAAAATAGGGTCTATGGTTTAGGAATCCAATGTGGGTATTTAAAAGGAGACAAAGAAATATTAAAAAAATTCTAACCTTGAAAATACAAAATACAGGATATGTAGATCAAGAATTGGATCTTGTATCTTAAGCAAGTAGCTCATAAAAAAAAAAGACTAATATTTCATGCATCGAACAATGACATGAAAACAACTTTTTAAATGTCGCACCTACATCAACATTGTCGAAATCTCTCACAGTCATTGAAGATTAACGAAATTTGGCCATGTCAATGGTGACCAAGTCAATGACCGTTAAACCATTTTTAAACAGGTTCATCGCATGACCAACTACAATTTATCTCAAGAACAGAAAACGTTTGTCTTTAGATCCACGAATGTTTGTCACTATATCGACACAAGTTTATCGCTAGATCGATTTAACTTTGTCGCTAGAGTGATTGAGATAGAACTATGTCATAATTATGAGGAACATTAGGGAATTTGCGAGGTATGATTAATTTTATCCTAAGCGTTGTAAAATTTCATTGAAAATTGACCCATATATACTATTTCTTGATTAGTGAAGAAACAAAAATAAAACCTTCTAGAAATCATCATCCCTAGGGTAAACAGATTACAAGATTGGTAAACAGATTACAAGATGAGACAATAAAGATGTGAAAAGTATTTATAACTAAAATTATGGTTGGTGAACACCCATAGGCTATAAGTATTTATAACTAAAATTATGGTTGGTGAACACCCATAGGCTATAATAGTAGAAGGAAGGAGTAACTTAAATCAAATATGTTGTACATTTTTCTATAAATATTGTTGCTACTGTTTTACAATTGGAAAGATTTCAATGAGTTTTAGCCAAATAAAGAGAATTAAAGGTCATAGCTTTTAACTCTTTCCTTGCTCTCTTGTTCTCGAATCACACTTCCAGAACGCAGCCCAGAGATGGAGATTTCCACAAAAGGAATTGTTAATAACTATCCCTATCCCAAACCAATGGCTCATTATGGAAATTAGGTTTTATTAATGGGACAAAATGTAAATTAGCCCTTCGGATTCCAAAATATCATTATAGCTAGACTATGTAGGATGAATATTACTACGTAATGCCATGAATTGTGTAGAGATAAAAAAAAACCATGATGTCCATAAAATATGGTTTTTTATCATCATGTGCATCTGATCTAAAGCGGTTCTCTCGTCCACTGGATGGAACCCTTTTTCTGTGCATCACGCGTCAAACAAGAAGGTATGTGTTAAAATAGTTGAAGGAATGACATACACAGTCTATAGGAAGAAATACGAATGTTTAAATCCACTTATAAAATACAATGAAGAGCGCAACTCTGAAATATAGTTAAATACAAGATTATTATAATTATGAGATAACTTTGATTATTCATTGTCACTAAACTGATTTATGAGCATTTATCGGCCTTTTGTTCCATTTTTGGATTAGATTGAGGTAAAGAAAACGACATGAAGATCGATCTAACATAACATGTTGGCATGTGACTCATGGGAATAACATGAAGTTTCTGGTAGTTGCAGATCTCGACCATGTAACCACGAGGATCATGGTTTGATTAAATAAATAAACAAATATTAAATAAAAACACACTCACGCATCACAAATTTACCCTCATATACCTTAATTCTCATAAATGCAACATAAACCCCAATTATTCATAAATCCTAATTTTCATAAATGCAATATAAACCTTAATTCTAAAAAATTATTCATAAACCCTAATTTTCATAAATTCAATATAAACCCTAATTCTAAAAAATGTAACATAGAATAGCTATTAAAGGTGGCTTTCAATCAAGATGGTGAATCACCAAAAGAGGGAGTGTACGAAACTCAACGACACAAGTTCGAATCAAGATGTTGAACCGCCAGAAGACGGCGTGGAAGTAATTAATTGAAACGCCTACACTGATGAGCTTCATGGCAATGTGGAAGTTGACAAAGTAATAAAAGGACAGTAAAAAACCGATCAACTTGCATCCACGACGCCCAAACTTCGCATCCACCCTGCCCACGCACCCAGTCACAAGGATAACAGTTAAAAAAAAACCTTAAAACTCGTCACTCACATTAAAAACCTTAAAACTTGTCACTCACTCGCTAGAAAGGGCACCACCATAATGTGAAGCTATATGTACTCAAACCCCTCTACTCGTAATATGTACGAGACGTAGTGGATATAAGTTTTGAATGGTCCACTTCATTTGAATTGAGAAAGACGACTACTCCCCACAAAAAAACATACGACGACTGTAATGTCTTCGTAACAGTCTTGAAATCTTCCTCACACTGTGTCAAAATGAAAGAATAGAAGAAAAGCACAAGGGCTTGAGTACTTGCATTGCGCGTAGTAGATATGTCTCATGCATTTCAAAGACAATGGTATCTTTATATTCATACCCTTCGTTGCATAAAAGGTTTTTGGAAAAAGTGGATAATATAGGAAGTTTTTTTTAAAAAGAACACACAAAAGATGGAACTTATAGTAAGTAGACTAACACAATGACATTTAAGTATAAGTAGTTGATATAAGCCTATAGATGTCATTAGTTTTAAAAGATGGAAAATGAAATTCATCAAAATATATCACTTTTACTTAAATGTAATTGTGGTAGTAAATAAATTTAGTAAACATTAAATATAAATGATTAAAATCTATTAAATTTATTACTTTATTAATTTTGGTACTTTCCTAATTTATTCGACTTTATTAATTATTATACTTTAGAAATAAATACTTTATTAAACTTTTTTTTTGTCAATAATCTTGAGTCTTTATATTACAAATGAGAAGATAATATACAATTTTTTTTTACTGTTGTCCAACCACGCCAGCAACAAAACATAACATTGTCATTCTCAGTTCCCTTGATATATCTAATGCTTGTAACCGATAAAATGAAACAAATATGACTTCTAGTTCCACTGTCTATCCTATTCTTCTTATTTAATCTATTATAAAGAGGTGGTAAACCTAGAACTCTCATGTAATTCCACAAAAAACACAAATGGAACAACATAAAAGACTTAGCTAATGGTTCTTCCTTTTGCTATTGGAACTTGGGGCTAAGCATAGTCGAGATTGGACAAGTCCATATGTGTCAACTTGTATGCAATCATGTTCAACTTGTGGTTAACCAACTTAACCTGGAGCTGCACATCGTCGAGCTGCATGAGAATTTCTTGACGAGCTTTATGATAGTCCAACAGAACCCGACCCATCAGAGTCTTAAGATGCCAGTAAATATCCATTTTTTTCAAATACTGTGAGGTACGCCCTCGGATGGTGCCACTATTAGGAACCCACAATCTGGTGGTCTTCCTAACCTCTTCATCAAGGATTAATCTCCTTAGGACACGAACATCTGCCTCGGGTAGGTCCATCTCTTTCTGAATTTGTAAAGGGGTGACAGAGTGGTAGGAGTCAGTCGAGATTTTGGTTGCGTCAAGAAGGAAGAAGCCCGACCGAGTTTTGGGTCTACACCAAGCGCAACCATGGCCTCGGCATGAGGACTTTCCTCTTTCCATATCGAAGGAACAGTGAAAGAAGAAAACAAGATGCAGGAGGAGGGAGGTGGAGAAAGAATCCACTGCAAGGTGGAGTAGAGAATATGTGCAGGGAGGTAGGGGATGATGGAGGAAAACAACCAAAGAGAAGTAGAAATAAAGATAGAGAGGGACGCATAGAGAAAAGACGTCGAAAGCTAGAAGCCATAAGTAGAGGTTGTGCCCATAATTGAAGAGGATATGGGTTGTATCCATCATTAAGAAGAGCAACAACACCACCTTCCCAGACCACATGAGAAGGACAAGAGGATCGAACATGTGAGGTGAGTGCAGGAGCATGAGTTGAATGCTAGGATGAAAAAATCAAGTGTCGGGATAAGACAGGGGTGGGAGAGCTTAACTCGCATGGGGAGGTGATGTGGGTGACAGAGGAAGATGGCAGTTGTTGGAAGAATGGTGGGTTAGGTGGAGGGGGGTTCGGTGACCCACCTATGCTTTGAATGCATCCCTGACACCCCATAAGGGGGGACTGGTTGGCCTGATCAAGGGAAAAATAGTCAGCGTGGATATGGGAATTGGGGACAGGTTCCCAATTCATATCAATGGGCTCGTTGGGTTTGTTAATGCCTTCATTGGCGAGTATGTCAGTTAGCTTATTGGTTGACCTCTTCACATGAGACAACATGATGAAATTGAATTGGGAGAGCAGGTGATAGACTCCCTTTTGCAAGTCTCCAGTTTGTGGTGATGCAACTGAGAGGGGTGTCAATTTTCATTTTCTTGAGCATTCTGATGATCAGCTGAGAGTCCCCTTCCAAGATGAGATTTTGATAACCTTCTGTATAAGCTATTAGAAGGCCAAATTCCATTCCATGAAGTTTTGTTGAGTTGTTTCTTTCGATCCCTATGAAGGAGGCATAGATTCTAATAATATGCCCTTGACTAATGTGAAATACCCCTCCATAGTTGGTCAGTCCAAGATTACCTTTAGAAGCGTCATCGAAGTTGAATTTAAGGAAGCCTAAAGGGGGCAGGGACCTGTAATATCCCCAAGGACAAGCCCCAATTGTATTTATAAATTGTAAACATGTTTTGTAGGCTGGTGAGACAAGTTATAATAATCTAGGAGGCTTATTTGATGATTAGGTCGGAGAACCTAGGTGTTAAAGGCTAGAAGCCTGATTTGTATATGTAATTATGAAGATCATTGATAAAATATAAACATCGTTGCATGCATACTGACCTCAAAGAAAGAGTGATGGGGAATAAGCTTCCACAAGGTTGGGTAAGGGAGGAGGCTAAGTGTGTGGGCCTAGGGGCTAAGCTAGGGGGCTTACCTCTAAAGGGGATAATAAATTATTATTATTTATTGAAGGCTAATGTGGACATGTGAGTGTTGTCCTAAGTTCCTGTAAAGGGAATGTGTGCTAAGTGGAACTCATACAGCTTCAGGAAGACAAGTGTTGACCTGGGCGCATGCAGTTAAAGCTGAAGAAGCCAACGTTGTTGGGTTCATTTCTCATTATGTCATCCTCCACCCGAGTTCCCTGGGATCTGGGGCATCTGAACCCATTTTGCCTCTGCATCTGCATATGCATTGTGTTCTTTGTCACACACCCTAAAACCTATGGGAAAATCGACAGACTCATCCGTGTCTCCGGGGAAGTTTGAGTATCCTGTATTTGTCTGAGTCATGTGGTGTCATAGTGGTGGGTTGTTGTGGCCATGCAGTTCATCCGTGAGTCATTTTGTGTCTCCTGAGGAACCCAACACATGGGTGATCTCATTAGTTGTGCCTTGTTTTAGCCTGGGTTGTTGTCTCCTGCGGTGCCATGCCCACCTGTTGATGTTGCTATCATCCCTATGTGAATGAGTGTTGAACCATTGTTGTTGTCCTCCTTGTGATGGAATTTAGTTGAAGAATAAGGTTGTCAGGCTTGTGTGCAACACTCTCTCCAGGTGAGAGAGGTGGTTGTGGTTGAAGAGACAGGTTGTCAGGTTTGTGTGCAACACTCTCTCTAGGTGAAAGAGGTGGTTGTGGTTGAAGAGATAGGTTTCCAGGCCTATGAGAAGCTCTCTCTGGGTGAGAGAGTTTGTTGGGAAGTGTTTTTATCTGAGAGAGAGTCTAGCACTAGCTACGGAGCTCTGAGAATTCTTGATCCACCCTATTTCTGAGACCTAGAGAGGGAGTTGAAGCATTGATGGACTGTGTTAGTGAAGGTGTATACTCATGGGTGGAACATGCATGTGGGGAATGAGAGTTCGTGAGTAGTGGGTGTAAGAAGGCTCTTGGAGAGAATCCTTTCAGTTTCTCTGGGTAGTTTTCCTCTAACCTCAACCTAGTCTAATATTCCCTTGTCCTGGGTGGAGCTTGGTCCCAGCTCGGGGGTGACCCACTGTTGAGCATGATGAGCAACGTGGTCGAAGGATGGGAGCTTTGTAGAAGTTATGCACGTAGTTGGTGGAGTTACTACAGTTTCAAAGATAAGTATCATTATGTGTTTAATTTCAATTAAAATGCATGTTTGTGATGCTTGTAATATTATCATGTATTTGGTTGCAATGATATTATTGTTAATTCTATTTAAGTCTGTATGATGGCAGTAACACTATGTTAAATGTGTTAATTTGATTTAATGCATGATATATATATGAATGAGAATGTTCCACGTAGTAGCGTTGCTCGGCATGTTGGTGGTTGGGGATGTTAAAAAATGGTATCATAGCTTTAAAGGATAAGTTAAGGTTGTATTGGTAGCATTGCTTTGCCTATTGGTGGATGTTGGTGGCTGAGGATGTTATAATATGGTATCAAAGCATGGTTTTCAACACTGAGCCTCGATGAGCCATGTTAGTGGAAAATGAAGCAAAAAATTTGGAAAAAATTGTTGTCAAAGTAAACAAAATTTGAGTTCAGACCCATGGTTTCAATGCGGAGCCTGGATGTGCTAGATAATTGGTCATTGGATCCGAAGTTTCAGGTGGAAATTGTGTTAATAGGAACCAATTTCGAACCTCGAAACCTTCCTGAGTGCCAAGAAGTTACCTTGGTCATGTTACGAAGCTCAGGAGGAGTAGTGGTGTTGTAAAACCATGACATAAGTGGTATTGGGCCATAGAGTTATGTGGACCATAGGATATGTTCAGGAGAAGGAGAATACTTCACAACCATCATATCTGGTAGTGTTGTGAGGCAGTTAGTCGTGAATTACTTTGGAAATCCGTAGAGTAACAGAGTTTTTTCTTCATCGTAGGATCTGTTCGCAAGGAAGGGAAATCCCTTACGATGGTCAGATCTGGGGAAGGTGCAGGGGATTTAAACAGGAATCCCTTTAGACTTCACAAAAACAGTGAATTCTGATGCCAGAAACAAGAGGAGGGTTGAAACCCGAAGCTCTGAAGTGGATCTACACCATAGATCTGGAGAGGAGAGCTTGATCATTGGATCAACCAATGTTGAAAGGTCAAATGCAGTAGTGAAGGGAGAAATCTCCCGAAGAGCTAAAGTAGTGAGTCATGATGACATCACTTGGTTTGATGTGGACACATGGATTGTGTGCCATGTATAAGTGGGTTTTGAACTCGTAGAAGTTTGAAATTCCATATGGAACGTGATGTGTGACACCCATCTGATTGGGCCACGAGTCATCTGCTAGTATTCCACCATGTGGCACTCCATATGAGCATGGTTAGTGGGACCCAAGGTTACATAACGAAGTTAAATGTTAGAGGACCCACAATGACATTGATAAAGATACATTAAGATCAATGGACAAGAGGCATTACAGGGACCCAAGTTCCATGGGATTTAATTCTCCAAGGCGGTCCCACAATCCAAACTGCGGTTTCATCGAGAGGTTACGTGGGGTTACGTGTCGGTGTCAGAAGAATTGTGGAATGGAAGGAAGGTTACTCTAGAACCACCATTGCATGCCCCCGCAATTAGAAAACGTTAAGTGATGGGATATAATGACGTCACCAAAGGTGATTGGGAATATTTAGAGATTAACAATTCAGATGTGTGGATGCGAGATCCTCAGAAGCTCCGAAGTCCCGAAGAACCGAAGTCCTAGAACTGAGACACCTAAGGTTCCATAGTAAGTGTTAGCCATCATATTTTGAGTAGACGTGGGTGATTGATCCACCCTACTTCGTGGGCTTGGTAATCTATAACTCCGAGAGATTGTTGTGTGGTGCTTTGAAAACTTCCAAAGTCGAAGGTCCGAGTAAGCACCTAGTGATCTAGTGCTTGGTAATGGACCATGATCACATGCATTAGGGACTGAGAGAAAGGCTCTAGTGCCCAAAAATGATTACAGAGTAGAGAAGACCTTGGAAAGAAAATGAAATATGAACGTTTTCTTAAATCATATTGGTTTGAATGAGTAAACTGGTGAAGTATTGAATAAGTTTCAATTGTTTCTCTTCATTGAGTTTTCAAGTGAAAGTAGTGCACATTTTCTGCAAGGAGTGTGTTGACATAGGTAAGTTAACCTTAGAGAAGCTCGGGAGAGATACCATTGAACCTTCATCAGTATAAGTGCAAGGAGTGCACAAGAACAACTCTGTGTTGAGTTCAAAGAGAGATAGAGTCACTGAGAACTCTTCAGGGCTCTCCCAGGTGGGCATCGAGCGACTGAAAGTATGCATTGAGAGAAATCTATGTTGATTTCAAGGAGAAGAGTATCATAGGAAGATACTCACAGAGTTGTTGAACACTTTGTAGAAAACACTCAACAAGGTGTGCTTTGAGAAGAAGGTTGCTAGGAGGGCACGAAGTTTTCTTATGAAAGGAAACAAAAGGGCCGATACCTTTAGGAGACTGAGTAAATCAAAAATCTTAGAACAAATAACCCAAGGAGTGCATGGGAAAGGAACTCATTCTATGTCCTAAAGCTCAAAAGATATAACACTTATGAGAGCGAAGACAAGATCCAAGAGGCGGACTCGCAAGAGAAAAATTAAAGGTCGAAACCTTTGAATATCCACAAACTCTTCTAAGTCATAAGATATAAGAAGCTCAAGAGAGAGGGAAACAATGTTCATTGGGTAATAGTGAAAAAGATCCTTCATTATGGAAGAAAGAAAAATTTTGATATTTGATAATTCTGAAGTCCGGAATTCCGAAACGACCCCAGTCATCAATCTGGGAGAGGGATATCTGAACTGTTGGAGGTAGATCTTCGTCATCTGTTTAGAAGAACTGTCAATATCGTGAGATCGACAATCACCTCGCATTGTGGGGATAGAAGCTGCTCAAGCTTTACGAAGTCGAGGGCAGGCTGCAATCCAAACCATGGTTTTGGAGAAAGGACACCTCGAGGCTCAAGGTGAATTTCGGGACGAAAATTAGTTTGGTCTCAAACCACCTTTGAGCATGCACGCAATTGCTTGTTTGCATGAGGTCACCGCCCAAGGTTACCTCTAAGGAGGAGCCAAGGAAAAAGGGGAGAGTGGACTTGTTAAAGTCCCGAAGTCCCGAACTGATTTGGGATCGTCCATCGTCAAGGAGGACAAGTGGCATAAGATCCACAACTTCGGATGTTTGTGGAGAAGGAGGAGGAGAAACAACCAAAGTAAATATTGGTCATTGATCTGAAAGTGGACATGTGTCACCAAATATGTAACTCTGGGTACAGAGAAATCTGGAGGAAAGCCGAGGGAGAAAGCATCGAATTCCTGAAGGAGATATCAATCATTGATCGAGGAAGAGGTCAAAGGACCATTGATATGGTCTTGGTAAAAAAGAGATGAATTCCCGAAGAGAAATAGGGTTGTTGATTTGGAGAGGATGCATGGTAGAAGATCTGTCACTCCAAGAAAATTCACTCCAAAGATTTGTGTGTGTGGAGACATGAGAACTCTCGAAGTCCAGAGAGTCAGATTTCATCAGAACCGTTTGATTGTTGAGGAAAGGCGTCAATATATCTTCCACTTCGGAAGATTGTCATAAGGGGAAAAATAGATAGTTGAGAGTTGAAACTCCTTAGGGCCGGAGATCCAGAATCAATCGTAGACTTTGATTTGGAAGGGAGCTACGTGTTGACAAATCATGTACATATGGGATCACGTGTGGAGGGAGGATAGATAGAATTCATTGATCATGGATCATCGCCAGGGGATTGGAGATCGACATACGAGATGGATTGCGGGGCTGGATTGCGGGGCTAGAACTTACTCGGATGTTAAAAATTTGAGAGCAGGCTATAATTTATACCACAGTTTTAGAAAAAGGATATGTGGAAGAAGGAGGTGAATTGTGGGGCGAAAAGATGGTTGGTCTAAAATAACTCTTGCCCACACCCACAATCACACACTTGCGTGAGGTCATAGCCCATGATCTTATGAAGGAAAGGGATAATGAAAAAGGGGTTAGTGCCTGAAGCTTGGAGGTTTGGAAGAATGAGGGAATAAACCGAAGGTCTATCAGGACCTATGCCTAAAGTAGAAAAGGGGGCCTATATATAATTGTTTTGGGTTTAATCATGAGCCCGAAGAGTCAATTTGACTCAGAAGAGTTGAATATTCTTTCACTGAGAGGTCAATAGACCCCGCTAAGGTAGGGAAACTGCTTCGAAAGTGTTCAGGGAAGAAATACTCATGTACAATGACTACAATGACAGCACAAAAAGATTTAGGAACCCTGGAAGAATTGAAGACTTATCGGTTCATCAGGGAAAATTTGCACATGGGTAATAAGTTTCTGCAATATCTGTGGCATCAAGCATGTTATGGCTAGTTGGGTCAGCCAAAGGAAAGAATGCTTGTGTGTTTGCAAGTGTTGTTGATGATGTTGTTACATAAGGAGGGAAGCAACAAAGAGCTAAAGTGTTGGTTATAAGTTTGATAAAAGAAGCATGGAATATTCTACTGCCATCATCCATATAGGTAACATAAAATTTATTAATGGTAGTCATGCAGGTATGAGTTTGTTTTACTCTTTTTGCATAATTTCTGAAAGAAAATTTAGGTAATAATTTCCTCAACCAGAGTTATTTTATAAAATCACATGATTATATTATTGAATGCATACCACTGGATGTGGTAAAGGCTCGAGGTCTGTATTAATTCAAATATTTTTAGCTTCTGACTGCACACAGTGACATATGAGAATGTCATGTTAATTTGGTTATGGGGTAATAACCAAAGAATTAAAGATAAGAACTAGTTATAGGAATGAATGCTAGTAAGCTAGTCATGTATGAGACCAGGACATGGTTGGATATGGCAAGGTATGGATATGGAAAGGTTATGAGCCACATAGGTACTAAAAGCGTCCTACCTTTAAATAAAACTTGGACTGCAACCTTTTTTCTAACACTAATGAACACCATAGAATTATATTATTGGTGTAGTGTTCGGGTCGAAAAAGAAGTCTTCCAATTAATTGGGAAGACAATAGAAAGTGTGTGGAGAATCTGTCAACACATTGGCCAGAATTCCAACTCATGAATGGTGAGATACATGACTAATATAAGGAGAATTATGTAAATCAATACAAGGGTTCATTGAATAAATAGGCATTGAGAGTTGTACTCATGCCTAGTAAGGAAAAGAGTTGCACTCATACATGATGGAATTGTATACTGAAATGCACTTTGTTGAATGCATTTTGTGAGTGCATGTATATATGTTTTTGGAATGGAAATAACTATACTAATGGATAAAATGTTGTTAACTCATGAAGTTGAGAACATTTTAGGAACTGTTAAACATTGCAACAGGAAATTTTCAAGGCAGTTAGTCACAGGAATAGAGACTACAAGAAATTTTATGTTCAGAAAATTGAAATAATAAACTTATTGTTATTGATTATGAACATGCATATGCATAGAATGATGAGTCA
>ML813293.1:199810-226092 GCA_009831015.1 Picea engelmannii | reverse complement strand
ATTTGAACTATAAAGAATTGCAATAGGGAGATTTCTTTCCTGTGATACAATTCCGAGCTTCAGTTCACTTCAGCAAGTTTAGATAGAATGATTTCTTTACTACAACACTAGTGCTTTTGGAATTGAACATATATAGTGCGCAGCTATCTTTGAAACAAAAGACTTCCCTGGGTTGATAATTTATGTTTCACTTGGTTGTTTGAAATTAATTAAGCAATTATAGTGACCAACACATTTTCAAGGTGGGATCGCTAAAGTGGGCGAGCTTGAGTTCGAAGTCACAGAGAAATTTATTTCAGAAACAATTCAACTGCCCACCACAGGTCAGAGATGGACAAAGGGACAGCCTGTTGACAAAAAGCTCTATACGCAGCTTTTGAAACCACAGTATCGGGAAACACAGTGGTCTGAGGGAACTTCACGGTCATGGTTGGAACCACAGTGGGCTCAATTGTTAGCCATCCTCCAGCGTTACCTCACGTGTGAAGGACAATATACCATCATATTTCCCTGCCATACCCGACTCCTGTTACACTTCAAAGGTAATCATCTGCTGAACATACCCTTCTTTTTGTTGAAAAGTTTAAAAAGGATGGCCGAACAGGTCCAAAAGGCTAAATATTTTCGAGGAAGTCTATTTCATTTTGGTCTAGTTAAAATATTGATTAAGTCTGCACTATCCAAGAAGCAAGAAACTTGGGATCTGTTCACTGTAAAAACCCTAGCCTCTACCCAGTCTAAAGATATGAGTGTGAAGCTTGTCCCCCCACACAAAAAGTTGAACTCTAGAAAAAAGAGGGTTAAAACCCCGACCAAAGACTGTGCTGGAGACCCTGATTCAGAACATCCATTTGATGCTCATGGGTCTGATGGAGTGGAAACCAATAGTGGAACTGTGAAGAACACTACACCTACAGAGGCAAACATTGAAATCCCGAGTTCTTCCCTAGCTGCTGAGAACATAATTGACGTGGAGGAACTGGCAGAGTTGACTGACAAGCCTAGGAGGAATCCAAAAAGAAAATGTAAAAGCACATTGTTAGGTATGGACAACTCTGTGCCCAGTTACCCACCACAGGAGAGGCTGGAAAGTGTGGATGGTCACGAGGAGGCTCCAGAGCCCTCTGAAATGAATTGGACTCTGTCTCAATTAATTCGAAAAGACAGGCTACTGCTACCAAAGGAATTGAGCAGAATAAGCCAATTAGAGTACCAACAGGTACCCCTGCTCGGATACATAGAGAGTTCACTCCTGAACCTAGTCCAGCTAACAATCCCGATCCAGTTGACACCTCTGAACTCAGTCCAGATCATCCAGATCCAGTTAACACCTATGAACGAAGTCCAGATGAGTTCATTCCTGAACTCAATCCTGATCATAATTCCGATAGAGTTCACACCCCTGCTCAAATTCCAGACAAGTATACTCATGCATCTAGTCCTCAAGCACAGTCAGGACAAGATAAAACATTTGAAACCTATTGTGATATTTCCTCCAGTCGATCCTTGAAACCAATGGTAGAAAAACTAGAAAGCAAGAATAACAGGCTGAAAGAGAAGCTACATGAGTACACTGTATTGGATAGACATATTAAGACTGAGAATGAACTCATGAAATTCAGGGTAACTCATCTCTTGTCCAAAATTGAAAGGTTAAAACAAAGGAATAAGGGTATTTTCAAAAGGAACAGGCAACTACAGAAGACGGCCAGAAAGCATATTATAATCAACCGAGTCCTCAAGAAAGAAATCAGAAATCTGAAGAAACATGAGAGGTTACAAATGTTGGTTGCAGCTGCTGCAACCCTTTGATTGCTATCAGTCTTTGACTTTTTGTTGCCTGAGGACAGGAAAAGACTTCAGTTTGGGGGCATGTTGGTCTCCAGTTTTGATCATGTTGTTTCCTATATTACATCACAAAGACCTCCATTTCTATACCCAGTACCACCCCTTTTGGCCTTGTTTTGACATAATTGACATCTCTTTACCACTCAATGGGGCTACTCAAGGTATCTTTACGTTTCAAGTTATTTTTATGTATTTTGATGCTTTAAATTAACATTGAAACTAATGTGGCTTGGGTTAGGTACTATTTCTATTTTTGGAACAGGATTTGCCAGTACCAGGTACCAGCTCGCACTCTGTGGAGATACCAACGAAGCTGCTAAAGATTCGCGCGTTATGGCCAGAGTGGGAGACAGTGAGATTTACATGATAGATGGGGTCATCACTCGTATAATGATTGAAGGCACAATTATAGAACTGAGTTGTTAATACTTCACGATTCACACTTCGTGACACTACGTGTCATGAAGATGTGAAGACCGTTTTTCTAATTGATCTCGAGTTATTTTTTGATCTTGGATTCGTTTGAATTAATGTATTTTTGCTTTAAACTGTTATTGAGGAGGATCTATATAAACAAAAGATCACTCCTAAGGAATGTTAGGTTATGTTATGTTATGATACACATTTCTGAATGCAATTTGCTATTGCGTTATGTTACGTTACTGTCATACGATTTGAGTTATTTTTCTTTTGAGTAAATGAAGCGTGAAGTACACACAGTGTTTGCGTAGAATGATTGAGTAGTTCTGGTTGCTCCTTTCGGCGTTTGTACCTTTTGGTTGGGCCCGCCAAACAGGTTCAAGTCGCTGCTTTTCTCTGTCTTAGATTTAGTTCATTTCAACAGTTTAGTATTTGCATGCATGTTAGCCTAGAGCTTGGGAATTAACTTGTTCAGGTCCTTGCTTAATTATTCTTCAACTGTATCGTCTTCAGCATATTAATATCTTCTACAGTGATGAGTATTGAAAGCATGGTTGATTTTTGTAGGATTTAAAGCATGAATTAGAATAGCTCTGTTTCCAGTTTTCAATCTGAACGTAGATTAAAGTGAATGCGAGCTTGAATGTACTTTGCTTTGGTTAGGATAATTAGGTTACTCTGCTTTGTTAGGATAGTTAGATTATTTTGCTCTGTTAAGTTAGTTAGGTTGCATTTGAATTAGAGGAAGCTTCCGGTACCAGTAGGGTAAGTAGGATATTTCTTTGTTTTCCTGTGGAGAGTTTAGATTTATTTTCGATGCTTAGATTAAAAGAGTTTTAAGGAATAATCTTTTTGTTATGGCTTAGATAGAAATAGTGATGATAGATGATTAAAGATAGTGGTAGACAGTCTTGTGGAATTACAGTAGAGAAGAAATAGAAGTACCTGCACTGAAGCATAGAACTGTTGCTCTTTTGATGAATTAAACATGAAATGTTAAGTTTCAAGATAGTCATTAAGATTCAGTTTCTCAGAGTGACTTTGTGTTTTCTTTTAAGAATAGTCTTTGGATAGGAATTAGCTTACCTGCACATACAATGTAGCAACTCTAAGTTTACTTATCCTGGTTTGACAATTTAGTGTTTCAGGTCATTTAAATCTTCAATTTAGCAGCCTGACAATGGTACGATGACCCTTCAAGGATACCCTCTAGTAGTAACCCTTTTCTCGAGAGTGACCCACTTGCTACAACAAAATGTCAACCACCAAGGTGAAATGAGGCAAAAGGCATAATTTCCAAGAAAATGTTTTCAAAATCAAGAAAGGACCCTTTGCAACATGTTCAAGTGCTTCAATTATTAAAATGACACTTACAATGAGACCAAACTTGTTACCTCATGAATCAAGACCTGTTGTCCTCTATGGGCCACGCTGGTTTGGTGGACGTTGTTGATATCAATCAATGGTGATGTGTGGTAATATGCGGGGCGATGTCTTCTCATCTGGATATCGACTCTCCATGTATTCAACCTGTGAGACTCGAGACATCATCTCCTTAGTTACCCCCTAAAAATGGGGGTAACACGTTTAACTTGTCACTTTTGCAGTGCACCATCTCTGATTGCCAGTGTGCCTAATTCCATCTGTAGTGCACCCTCTTTTTCCGTAGGTGTGCTCGATTCCATCTGTAGTGCACCCTATTTATCCATAGGTGCATCATAGTCCATCTACAATGTGCTTTGCCAACAGGTCAAGGTGCCTAACTCGTCTAAACTATGCCTTCTTGTAGGCCAAGGAAACCAGTTGTCCGAGGTGCACCTTGCCAATGGGCCAAGGCGATTGTTCATGGTGTGCCTTGCCAATAAGCCAAGGTGGTTTTTATAGGTGCACCTTGCCAATGGGTCAAGGCATCTCAATCGAATCATCTATTCAACATGCTTATTCGTGATGGTGCGACGAAGGTGCTCAAGGCCATTTTAGGCGAGGATATTACATCCTCCCCCACTATAAATCATTGTTTTCATTGGAAACATCCTAAAAAACCTCATGTCCTAAAGTCCATTATACCAATCCATGCATATGTCTGCAATCAACACATGATTGCTCTACATTGTACAAGCCAAAGTTATCATGCAATTTGCCTACATCCAATCCATAAACAAGTATTTTTTTGCCCAACTTTATCAACAATGTTGTTGGTTTTTGTTGCCTCCCATTGTGGTGGTTGAATTCTCATTCATCACTACTATGACTCTCTATACTACAACCACTACAATCCAACCTTCATAAAGAGGATTGGCAAAAACATCCAAAGTGTTGCACCTATGGACCTACTACAACTTTCGTACTTTGACCAACTTGTCATGCTTTTGCACATCGATTTCTCCCATGCATTGAATTGATTGGGCGGATAATCCAATCGTCACACTTAATTCATGAGAATGCACATTCTCATGCCCAAAAAGGTATTTTCCATCTATGTTTTAGTGATCTTGTAAACCTTGATGGACCAAGGAAAAGTCATCATCTTTTCCCACAATTGTCAAGTTTCCTTTTACAACTCAACATTATCTTCTCTCTATTGAATCAAGAAAAGGTCACCCAACTTCCCTTCATAATGGTAAATTCGTCTTCAAAGAAAAAATTTCCAAGGCACCTACTCCATAGGTGCACCAAGTTCCATTTCCTACACCTGGGATGTGAGCTTGCTTATGGATTTGTTAGAGAAAAGAGAATGGCCAACAATTGCCAAGGCTATTTCCAACTATGGTCTTTTTTATTGTTCAAATTGGTTACAATCCCAACAACAACCTCACAAGGATAAACCCCCCCTGCACTTTTATAGAGGTTGTACTCCTCTATTATAATATGAAAAATATAGCTTGTTGTATCTTGAACTATACTATCAAATAAGAGAGTGCTAAATAAAAAAAACCCAAAAAATTTCTTGCTTGAAAATAAACTATGAAAATACACTTTAAAATATAAGAGTATATTCACAAAGAAAAAGTTAACGAGAGAAGGATCATGAATCTTTTATAGACTTAAATACAATATTTACACTATATTACACAAATATAGAGAAACTATAATATGAAAATAATGAATTCCTCACATCCATCACAACATAATAAGATTTGGTCACATTCATAAGACAAAAAAACATAATTCCACGATTCAGAGAATTTTAAAAGAGTATGGCATTTAAACTGAAAAAGAATATGATATGTACACTTCAAAAATATCAAACTTAAAAATTTGAAGTTTGAAAAGTCATTAAAGTTGCACCTCGAAGTTGTTCTCTGGGGAGTTAAAAAATAATAGTCTATTTTAAATAAAATTAAAAGATTGCATTCATCCAAATGCATTGGGATGGGGTTCCCATGGACCTTAAAAGAAAGTAGAACTGTAATGGACTTGGAAGAAGAAAAAGAAGATTGATCAAATATCAATTATGAGTTTTCAAGAAATGAAAAGACACAAGTGTATGATGTCTAAATGAGAAGTATGAAGGATAAATAAATTATGAAAAGTATTTTTTTTTACTTACTGTGATAGAAATATCCTCCCATTATATGTTTGGTAGTATCTCTTTTATATTTTCCTTCGTGGAACTGTTTGACTAGTTACAACTGCTTTCTCTTGATTTGATTCGGTTATTTTATTTCAGGTTTTTTTAAACCAATTCTCTATGTATTCTCTCATTGGTGCCACAGTTATTTATTTCCTTGCTTTAATATCAAATAACCAATTTTCCATATCTTTGAAGTCCATCGAAATTAGGTGAAAGGTATCCTCAATGTCTTCATTTCTATTTACACAACTAACCAACCAACTTTTCACTTCTGTTTTTGAATACTCGGTCAAGTTGTTAAACTTCTCAGCTGATGTAGTCTTAAATAAGTCCAAATTTACTTCGATTTGTTCTTTTGACATAAGTATGGAATTCAATATTAGATACGGGTCCTCTACATTTCCTATTGATCAAGCTAAGTCTAATTCAATTAATTTTAAATATTGTTCTCATATTTTAATACTTATTGATACACATTAGGTCAACATATCTTTTAAGCTCTTTATTCTTTTTAACCAACATGCCTTATGTTGTTTTATTCGGAATACAGAAGGCAAGTCCTCTTCTTTCCTTCGGAACTCACTAACACTTGAAACTTTTGCAACAAAGGTGGAAATATCCCCTTTATAAAATTTTCATCATTTTCAAGATCAACATGAAGATATTGTCTGAACTTTTTCATTCTTAATCCCAGAGAAACAAAACTTGTTGCCAATTTCCATGTCTTGAGAATAAGAGACATTCTCTTTTGGATATTTTCTTCGACATACCTCTTAATGACAACAAGTAGACTTGATGTTAGTCTGGAGTTGGATTCTAGTTTTCCCTCAAGACTTTTCTAAGGTTGTATTGTGGCAATTGGACTGGAAAATAATGGTGGGGACATTAAAGCACTTTATAATTCTTTAATTCTATCCTTTAGAGTAACATTTATGTTCTCCATATCTCCAACCAACATTTTTAGGGATCCTATTATAGCTTCATGAATTTGTACAATTTTGGAGGGTGGAAATCCATTAAACTCAAGCTCCGAGTTCAATTTTTCTTGAACCTTTTTATTCTTGGAATTGATTTTCTCAATAAATAATTTTATTGAATTTTTGTCAAACATGGAATTGTGCAAAGTCAAGGATTCCTCTTCAAACAATATTGGCTCTTGGGTGGTCAATTGTTTTGCAACTTCTCTTCTCTTTTTCATCCTCTGTTCTTCATCCGAAAATTCAATGTCCTCAATATTCACACCAAGCTCCACATCTTTTAGAATGATTTTCTATTCAAGTACATCCTTGCTTTTACCTTCCTTCTTTATTCCTCTTTTCTTTTTTCTAGTGACTGGGAGTTTGTGTGGTATTTCTAGATTTCCTTTAGAAGTTTTTTTTTCATCTCTATCATCAGAATTATCCATCAACAATTTATTTTTCTCTAGAATTGCAGACTGGGGTCTTCTTTTGGGTAGGTCTTTATTTTGAGAAATATTGGGAGAACGTGAACTCCTTTCATTCACGACTCTTCCTTGCTATCTATGTTGGTCGGTTGCACTGATAACTATTTTGATATCCTCATACCTTTTCTCATCAGGTAGCATTTGGGGATTTTGGTTATCACCCTCTTTTTCTTCAAACAAGAATGTATTAACAAATGATACACTATACCTGACATATGTCATGTGTTTCATAAATAGTTGGTTAGGGTTGAAATCCTTGATTTCATTCATTTTCTTTAGATTGAACTGGTCAAACTATTGTGAGAGTTCATTGATATCATTTTCGGGATTAACTCTACACAGTTAATCCCGAAAATGATATCTAATATGTTGCACTGTGGAAGCCCCTCTATGCTTAAATAATACGAGTGAAGGGAGCTCTGAATGGATAGTTCATAAGGCACAATACTTGCTAAGGTTTTGAAAATGGGGTAGCAATCTAAGTGGGCTTGATTGTGGGGAAAACTCCACAGTTAAGCGCCCTTGATTTATAGGCATCTTGGGATGGGTGACCACCTGGAAAGTCCTGGTTATCGGGTGCAAGCCCTGGAAGTGATGATTGAAGCTATGCGATTCATTTCGTTGGTTTCAATCCCACTTCTTAACCCATGTGAGAATCACCCGATGCAATGAGTGATAAGTGGACTATTCAAATCATGAGAATTATTGGTCAGTTGCGACTAATAATCATGGATATGGGTCATAGATTAATGGCTTACTCTACACAGTTAATCTCGAAAATGATATCTAATATGTTGCACTGTGGAAGCCCCTCTATGTTTAAATAATAAAATTGAAGGGAGCTCTGAATGGATAGTTCATAAGGCATAATACTTGCTAAGGTTTTGCAAATGGGGTACCAAGATAAGTGGGATTGATTGTGGGAAAACTCCACAGTTAAGCGCACTTGAGCCAGAGGTGTCTTGGGATGGGTGACCACATGGGAAGTCCTGGTTATCGGGTGCAAGTCCCAGAAGTGATGATTGATGCCATGCGATTCATTTTGTTGGTTTCAATCCCACTTCTTCACCCCTGTGAGCATCACTCGATGAAATGAGTGCTAAGTGGAATATTCAAATCATGAGAATTATTGGTTAGTTGCGACTAATAATTGTTGGCCCTTAACCAAGTTTTGAGGATTTTTGGTCATGTTTGACCTAATTTTGGGACTTCTATAGGTTGTCGAAGGCAGGGCACAAGACGAAGCAGAGATCGCGGGATTTTGACCCCTTTAGGTACCTTTCTGGGATTTGGGATTATGTGATGGGTATGGGGATGGTGGCCCATGGGTTTACCCATGTTTAGCCCCGATTTTGTAATGTATAAATAAGTAGCTAGGCAATGTAAGAAGAGGCTGGTGTGCTAAGTGCTAGAGTTCGATCTATGTGATCGAAAGTGCTAAGTGATAGTGTTTGATATATGTGATCAATAGTTGTAAGTTCTTTGTGCATACTGTGTGAGGCTTGCAAGGTTAGTGCAAGTAACTGTAAGAGACTATGTGAAGGCTTGGTGTTGTACCCTAGCTAGAAGAAGGAGGATTTGGCAGAGTGCGCGTAGATCTCTTGTCTTCTATGTAGTAGGACTTGGATGCTATGTGCCTGTAAGAAGATTGACCAAAGATAACAAAGAAGAGAATAGTTGGTGGACGTAGCCCCAGGGTGGGGGTGAACCACGTCCATGATGTGTTGCTATGATTTGTGCGACGTATTGATGTGTTTACTTTCTTAGTTCTTTAATAGAGATGAATGGTAGATATATATGTTAATGCTATGTTCTTAATAGTATGGATGAATACTAGATCTGGCCTATATGGATGTGCTTAGTGCTTGAATATAGTAGATATGGTTAAATACTACAATGCTCTGTAATTAAGGTTTAACTGCGTTGTAAACTAAGACTGTATATTGATGAATGTTAACTGCTGAGTGCTTTGTTAAGTGTTAGAATCACAAATCTGTGTCCCAGCTAAGGTTGCAGACACCAGATTCCTGCAACCACCCCTGCCTCTACCTCGAGTGAGACTTCATCTGCTTCGCAGGTGTTTCCGAAAGGGCTAGTAGTTAGGGTTTTTTTGGTGCGTTGTTGTAGCGTTTAACCTTGGGTTTTCCCCCGTGCCAACAAATGGTTCTGTTGCCAGAAAAAAAACTATGATTGCTGGGAACTGAGAAAGAAGAATCTATGTGCGAAGATCTGACAGAAACTGTGATTGCTAGGAACTGAGAAAGAAGAATCTTTATGCAAAGATCTGACCTGAAATTGTGAAATATTCGTGCATAGATTTGTCTCTCTAGTGCGCAGTATTCTACTTGATCTGTGAAGCTCCGTGCTAAGAAAATAAGTCCGATCTGAAGAAAAGAGGTAAGATATGAATGCTTTGTGCTTTGATAGAGGTAATAATAGTGAAAAGTTTTAGATATGGAAGCTTTGTGCTTTGCTGAAAGATAAGATTAGTGAAAATTTTTGTTTCTAAAGTATGGATCTAGGTATGTTTGATAAGATTTGTCCTAGCTTGAAAACTAGGGCACTGATAGAAGAAAGAAGATTTGATATGAGTAGATCTGATAAGAATAATGAAAGATATGTTATACCTATGCATAGAGAGAATGTTTGGACTAACAAATGGATGTAGGATCCTAGAAAGAATTTTTTGCAGGTTAGCTACGATGATCCTAGTGCGCAGTACAGGAAAGGTTGGAGATCATTTAAAAGAAAATGAGGATTAACCCTTTGTTACAGTTGCAGAAGACTGAGACATCTGGCTAAGGAATTCCCTGGTAGAAGATCTAGTTGTATTTGCTGTAGAGATATGGACCATGAAGTATTGGATCTTCCTAGAATGATTGCTAAGGTTGAAAGAATGAATATGAACCAAGAAAACCCTAAGGCAGATCCAGAAACTGGGATTATGGAAGAACCCCCAAAAGAATCAGAAAAAAGTATTTATATAGATGAAAGAAACCCTAAACGACCACCGACATATCATCTTATCAGAGATCTTCAAAGAAAAAGAGTGCATTGAAGCAAGAATAGGAGACTTCGACATTGATTGTGTTCTGGATGAGGAAACACAGGTGAATATCATAACAAAAAGAACTTGGGAACTTTTAGGGGAGCCTGTTATGATTCCTTCATTGGGAGGAATAAGATTATTTAGAGAAAAATTGATAAAACTATGTGGAAGACTTACCCAGATATTTATGAATTCCAATGGAACTTTGACAAAGGATGATTTTGAGGTTGTTAAATTTATTGAGAAAAACGCTCCATTTACTATGTTACTAGGAAAAACTTGGATCGAGAAGGACCATACTATAAGGAAAGAAGAAGAAGTCTTAGAGCATAAGAAATGAGAATTAAAAGATTTCATGACTAGGAGGATCACACACTTTATTGAAGAACAAGAGAACAGATTGAAGCTACTTAGGAGTAGAGACTTGGATGTCGAAGTTGCAAGAACACAAGAAAATTTGTAGAAGATTGAAGTATCTATCCCAGATAGAGAAGAAGTATTACCCTTAAATCTTAGGAAATAATCTCAACAACGCAAAGTTACTATGCCAAAAGAAGATAAGAATCAAAATGAAAAAATGAATACCGAGATGAATCTCACCAGAAAGAAGGCTAGAGAACTAAGTAAGAAGAAATCTAAGATCGAAAAGTTACAGAAGGTTCCAGAGGGAACTTCGCAGAAGAAAAATTTGCAAAATTGGAACTTTGCCAAGATATCAGAACAACGTCACATGGCAATTCTCCATGGCGAAACAATATATCCGTTGGGAACAGTATAACCATTAGACCGACGGCCCGAACGAGTAGAAAGACATTTATGGTCAGAAAGTTCACCACCAGACTGTATGGTCAGAAGGAGGATCTGACGGAGTGTGCGCAGATCTCCTGTCTTCCGTGGAGTAGGAATTGGATGCTATGTGCCTGTAAGAAGATTGACCAAAGATAATAAAGAAGAGAAGAGTTGGTGGGCGTAGCCCCAGGGTGGGAGTGAACCACGTACATGTTGTATTTCTATTCTTTGTGCGACATATTGATGTGTTTATTTGCTTAGTTTTTTAATAGAGATGAATGGTAGATAGATATGTTAATGCTATGTGCTTAATAGTATGGATGAATACTAGATCTGGCCTATATGGATGTGCTTAGTGCTTGAATATAGTAGATCTAGTTAAATACTGTGATGCTCTGTAATTAAGGTTTAACTACACTGTAAATTAAGACTAGATATTGATGAATGTTAATTGTTGAGTGCTCTATTAAGTGTTAGAATCACAGATATGTGTCCTAGCTAAGGTTGCAGACATTGGAGTCCTGCTACTACCCCTGCCTCTACCTCGGGTGAGACTTCATCTACTTCACAGGTGTTGTCGAAAGGGCCGGTAGTTAGGGTTTTGTTGGTGCGTTGTTGTAGCATTGAATCCTGGGTCTGCCCCTGTGCCAACAATAATCATGGATATGGGTCATAGATTAATGACTTACTGTACACAGTTAATCCCGAAAATGATATCTAATAATTTGCACTGTGGAAGCCCCTCTATGCTTAAATAATAAGAGTGAAGGGAGCTCTGAATGGATAGTTGATAAGGCACAATACTTGCTAAGGTTTTGCAAATGGGGTAGCAAGCTAAGTGAGCTTGATTATGGGGAAAACTCCACAGTTAAGTGCGCTTGAGCTAGAGGCGTCTTGGGATGGGTGATCACCTGGGAAGTCCTGGTTATTGGGTGCAAGCCCCATAAGTAATGATTGGTGCTATGCGATTCATTTCGTTGGTTTCAATCCCACTTCTTCACCCATGTGAGCATCACCCGATGCAATGAGTGCTAAGTGGACTATTCAAATCATGAGAATTATTGGTCAGTTGTGACTAATACTCATGGATATGGGTCATAGATTAATGACTTACTCTACACAGTTAATCCCGAAAATGATATCTAATATGTTGCACTGTGGAAGCCCCTCTATATATTTTCATATTTTCATTAAAGAAATGAGCCCAAAATTTATATTTCCTACATACTTCATTAAAAAATATCTTATCTGAAACATAATATGGAAAATATGATGGCTTCTCATGAGAGAAATAAACTCTGATAACACAAAAATTCTGCATCGCTTCAAAGCTTCCTCTCTTATTTAAAAAGGATGCAGCCTCTAAAGACAATCTAGATGTGTTTGGTCCATGAATTAGTTTTTTGAAAGAAGAAATGAATGCATTATTCAATTCATATAAATGGTATGTAGCCTTTTGTTTTCATAGAGCCGAATACCATATCTGAACAAGGTCATGTTTACAATCTACTTGCTTAACCAAAGACAAACCTTTGAATACATGAAAATATGTAATAGCGAAAATAAAGTATGAGGACATGTAAAACCTTTTGTTCTTTCTTAAATTTTCCAACTAGAAAGATAATTCACTCGAGATAATCTTTCTCCAATCAAATATTAGTTTTTCATGAATTGAAAAATACTAGATATATAGAGCGAGTATGGGAATAATAGTTGTAGACTCTTGTTCGACTACTCTAGCGAATAATCACACCATTTTTCGATATGGATTTTTTAATGAACCGACTTGAATATTTGAAAGGTCCTCTGGAATAATTGTTGGGTCTTCAAGATATTCTCGTAGGAGCTCCAATCCTCCATTCTTTGTCTTCATAAATTACTTAGCTTTATCTACTTTTAAAATCATCGTTGGCTCCAAAAGTCTGAGCATCCTTTTGAAAAATGAAGGCACTAAGGATATAAAAGACTCACCTTGCAATTGAATTATTATTTGATTGTTGTCGAATTTATCAATGCACCATGAAATCAACTCCTTGAAATTGTAGACTTCTGGAACACATCTTTCCAGAGCAATGCCTAGCATCCAAATCTAGTTTGAACCCCTCTCTGGAGGTGGTAATGAAGAGTAATATATGTATACCCTCAAACATTGAAACTTTTGATCTTCTTGTTCAAGTAGGTTGATGGCATCTACAAAGAACTGTTCCTTTTCTGGGTTGTCATACTTAATCAATTTAACAGATTAATGTATAGTTCTTCTCAATGTGTTATTATCAATAAACCTGTTTACTTTAACATGTTTTGGGGCTCTTGAATCAAGGATAATTAATACAAATTAATATTGAAATTGATGAGGAATTGTCTCGAAAAGATCGCCATTAATAATGAATTTTAACACTTAACCAATTTTAGTCATTTATGGGGATGTGTATTAAATGTACATTGGGGAGCATGATAAGAAAAGACATGGCTTACTATGGGGAAGTGGACAATTGGTATTGCAGAATTATGGGGTAATGAAATGGTGGGGTGAGAGTATTGTGGGGAAGTAGGATCACGAGGTCGGGGATAGTATTTGGAAGAGTTATGAAATCATTGTGGACCCATAGTAAGACTTTAAAAATTTGACTAAGTGTTAAGAGATATCAGGGTTATAGATAAGCGAAATAGTGGGAATATGGAAGAGAATTGTAACATCCCGTGGGCCCATGATAAATTATGGAGAATTTGGCTAAGTATGAGAAATGGATTGGGGTGGAAAGGTCATGGAGAAATACAAGACAATCGGGAAGGTGCCATAAACCCGTGGTGAAACTTTTTGAAACATTTCTAAGTATTTTGGGGGTCACGGAAGTTGAACAAGAATAGAAAAATTCTCTATGAACCTGCGACGAACTCAAAAATTTTCAAAGTGTGGGAAAGGAATATACACGAGATATTTTCAAGAGTCTTAACAAATTTGAGGATCAACAAGTCTTTGACTTGTGTCTCGTATGTAAGTAGTTCAAATTCATGTATGTCTCTTGTGGTGTGCAACCTAGTCCTTCCAATTGATCTGCCTTCAACTCATAATCGTAGATTCCCATTATCAACCTACAAAACTTTGCAATGGAAGGTGCATCTCATTTGGAGAATTATCCATCTCCTATTTCTTCCACATCTAGTGGGGAGTATTTTTGGGTGAGTGCCTCCATGCATTGTTTGGACCCAACACTTGGAATATTTTTGCCAAGAATGAGATGTTGGTCTGACCAGACTCGTCTTGTATTTTCTGCCAAGAATGAGATGTTGGTCCAACTGGCCTCGTCTTGTATTTTCTACCAAGAATGAGATGTCTATTCGACTTTCCTCATCTTGTGGGAAGAAAAGTACTTCATGGGACATTACCTTGTCAATGAACTTTGCAAATGTTGGTACAATATTTGTCTTGCCCCCAACATCTACTTACGGTTCTTCAAGGTGCACAATCATTCAATGTTCTCCAATAGTGAATTTATCAAAGCTTCCAATGCTATCAATCTATTATCTTCTTGGTCCATACCATCTTTGGCACCAAAACGTGTCTTTCGTAGAACCAACTCTTGTTGTTGCGCAAAGACACGAGGCATGTATGAGAATTCATCGACCGCCTCAATCAAATTCACCACTAATATTCTTGGCATCCATATCAACTTCTTTCTAGTCATCATAGACACACAAAATGTCTTGGTTTTGTCCAAAAACACCAAAACATTTTCATGGGGCATCAAAAAAATGTTGGAAATATTGAAAACGTCTTTCCCCAAGACCAGTATGTGGTCTTCCAATGGAATCACTATCAAATCCAAGATACCAAACCAATCTCCAACTTCCAAAGGCGTGGAATGAACCACTCTTGTTGTTGGGTTCATGGTTGAGTTGACCACTTTGAACATGGATATGTTTCTCTTAGGTTTATTGTGAAGTGACAGTGCAGTCCATTCACTTACATAACCGTGGGTTGCATCGATGCCCACCAAGGATGCTACATTCAATGCACTTACAATCACATCCAAAAACAAAATCCCATCCATGCTTTCATCTTGTGAACCATGTCCATGACCTTCCATCATGAACTCTCCTAGACATGTTGTCAAGGCATCCAAGCCTTCCAACATTTCCTTTGAAGGTTTATATACTTGGGTTTCCACTTCCATTTTTTCAAGCTTCATCTTCATTTTCCATTTCACTTGGGATTATTCCAGGTCATCCAACTTTTCCTTCAAAAGACAATATATCGCAAAGTGATTTTGGCAACAAAGAAAGTAAGCAAAAATGCCATTTTTGGGTAATCCAAGTTGCTTCCTTATCACAATAATGTTGTTGTATTGGGTATCCTCCTTTTTGAGTGATCAACCCAAACATAGGTAATGTCCAAGTCTTCTCTTTTGGATATTTTCTCCGACATACCTCTTAATGACAACAAATAGACTTGATGTTCCTTTTAGTATGGAGTTGGATTCTGGTCTTCCCTCAAGACTTTTTTAATTCTTTATTGTGGCAATTGGACTAGAAAATAGTGGCGGGGACATTAGAGCACTTTCTAATTCTTTAATTATATCCTTTAGAGTAGCACTTATGTTCTCCATATCTCCAACCAACATTTTTAGGGCTTCTACTGTAGCTTCATGAATTTGTACAATTTTGGAGGGTGGAAGTCCATTAAACTCAAGCTCCGAGTTCAATTTTTCTTGAATCTTTTTATTCTTGGAATTGATTTTATCAATAACCAATTTTCTTGAATTTTTGTCAAACATGGAAATGTACAAAGTCAAGGATTCCTTTTCAAACAAGATTGGCTCTTGGGTGGCCAATTTTGTTGCAGCTTCTTTGCTCTTTTGCATCCTCTGTTCTTCATCTGGAAATTCAATGTCCTCAATATTCACACCAAGCTCCACATATTATAGAATGATTTCCTCTTTAGGTACGTCCTTGTTTTTACCTTCCTTATTTATTCCTCTTTTTCTTTTGCTAGTGACTGGGAGTTTGTGTGGTATTTCTAGATTTCCTTTACAAGGTTTTTTTTCATCTTCATCATCGGAATTATACACCGACGATTTCTTTTTCTCTTGAATTGCAGACTGGGGTCTTCTTCCGGGTAGGTTGTTTGTTTGAGAAATATTAGGGGTTTTGGCTATCACTCTCTTTTTATTCAAACAAGAATGTATCAACAAATGATACACTGTACCCGACACATGTCACGTGTTTCATAAATATCCGGTTAGGGTTGGAATCTTTGATTTCATTCGTTTTCTTTAGATTGAACTGGTCAAACTATTCTGAGATTTCATTGACATGTGCTATGTTTTTCGTCATTATCTCCTCAATTTTCCACGACAAATGAATGAAATGTATTTTCATCTTTTCATTAAAGAAATGAGCCCAAAATTTGTATTTCCTGCATACTTCATTAACAAATATCTTATCTTAAACATAATATGGAAAATGTGATGGCTTCTCATGAGAGAAATAAATTATGATAACACTAAAATTCTGCATTGCTTCAAAGCTTCCTCTCTTATTTAAAATGATGCAACTTCTAAAGACAATCTAGATGTGTTTGGTCCATGAATTAGTTTTTTGAAAGAGGAAATGAATGCATTATTGAATTCATAGAAATGGTATGTAACCTTCTATTTTCATAGAGTTGGATACCACATCTGAATAGGGCCAAGTTTACAATTTACTTGCTTAACCAAAGACAATCCTTTGAATACATGACAATATGTAATAGAGAAAATCAAGTATGAGGACATGTAAAACCTTTTTTTTCTTTCTAAAATTTTCCAGCTAGAAAGATAATTCACTGGAGATAATATTTCCCCAATCAAATATTACTTTTTCATGAATTGAAAAATACTAGATATACAGAGTGTGTCTGGGAATAATAGTTGTAGAATCTTGTTCAACTACTCTAGTGAATAATCACACCATTTTTTGATATGGATTTTTTAATGAACTGAATTGAATGTTTGAAAGGTCCTTTGGAATAATTGTTGGGTCTTCAAGATATTCTCGTAGGAGCTCCAATCCTCCATTCTTTGTCTTCATAAATTCCTTAGCTTTATCTACTTTGAAAGTCATCGTCAGCTCTAGAAGTCTGAGCATCCTTTTGAAAAATGAAGGCACTAAGGAAATAAAATAATCCCCTTGCAATTGAATTATTATTTGATTTTTGTCGAATTTATCAATGCACCATGAGATAAACTCCTTGAAATCGTAGAATTCTGGAACACATCTTGCCAGAGAAATTCTCGGTGTCCAAATCTGGTTTGTCCCCTCTATGGAGGTGGTAATGAAAAGTAATATATGTATGTCCTCAACCATTGAAACCTTTGATCTTCTTGTTGAAGTAGGTTGATGGTATCTACAAAGAACTGTTCCTTTTTCCGGGTTGTCATACTTAATCAAGTTGACAAATTAATGTATAGTTCTTATCAATGTGTTATTATCAATAAAATTGTTTACTTTAACATGTTTTGGGGATCTTGAATCAAGGATAGTTAATACAAATTAATATTGAAATTGATGAGGAATTGTCTCGAAAAGATTGTCATTAATAATGACTTTTAACACTTAACCAGTTTTAGTCATTTATGGGGATGTGTATTAAATGTACATTGGGGAGCATGATAAGAAAATACATGGCTTACTGTGGGGCAGTGGACAATTGGGGTTGTAGAATGATGGGGTAATGAAATGGTGGGGTGAGAGCATGGCATGGCAGCATGATCGTGGGGTTGGGGATAGTATGTGGAAGAGTTATGAAATCACTACGGACCCACGATAAGAGTTTAAAAATTTGACTAAGTGTTGAGAGATATCAGGGTTATAGATAAGCGAAATAGTGGGAATATGGAAGATAATTGTAACATGTCATGGGCTTGTGATAAATTATGGATAATTTTTCTAAGTATGAGAAATGGAATGGGATGGCAGGGTCGTGGAGAAAGACAAGACAATCGGGAAGGTTCCCTAAACCTGCGGTGAAACGTTTTGAAAATTTTCTAAGTATTTTATGGGTCACGGAAGTTGAACAAGACTAGAAAAATGCACTATGAACCTACGATGAACTGAAAATTTTTCTAAGTGTGGGAAAGGAATATACATGAGATATTTTCAAGAGTCTTAACAAATTTGAGGATCAACAAGTCTGTGACTTGTGTATCGTGTGTAAGTAGTTCAAAATCATGTATGTATCTTGTGGTGTGAAACCTAGTCCTTCAAATTGATCTACCTTTAGATCATAATCGTAGATTCCCATTCTTGACCTACAAAACTTTGCAATGGAAGGTGCATCTCGTTTGGAGAATTATCCATATCCTATTTCTTCCACATCTAGTGGGGTGTATTGTTGGGGGAGTGCCTCCATGCATTGCTTGGACCCAACACTTGGAATATTTTCCGCAAAGAATGAGATGTTGGTCTGACCTACCTCATCTTGTATTTTTTGCCAAGAATGAGATGTCTATTCGGCTTTCCTCATCTTGTGGGAAGAAAAGTACTTCCTAGTGCATTCCCTTGTCAATGACCTTTGCAAATGTTGGTAAAATATTTGTCTTTCCCCCAACGTCTTACTTATGGTTCTTCAAGGTGAAAAATCATTAAATGTTCTCCAATAGTGACTTTATCAAAGATTTCTATGCTATCAATCTATTATCTTCTTGGTCCATACCATCTTTGGCACCAAAACTTGTCTTTCCTAGAGCCAACTCTTGTTGTTGTGCGATGACATGAGGCATGTTTGAGAATTCATTGACCGCCTCAATCAACTTCACTGCTAAGATTCTTGGCATCCATATAAACTTATTTCTAGTCATCATAGGCACACAAAATGTCTTGGTTTTGTCCAAAAACACAAAAACAAATTCATCAGGTATCAAAACAATGTTGGAAATATTGAAAAAGTCTTTCCCCAAGACCACTATGTGGTCGTCAAATGTAATCACTATCAAATCTAAGCTACCAAACAAATCTCCAACTTCCAAAGGCATGGAATGAACCACTCTTTTTGTTGGATTCGTGGTTGAGTTGACCACTTTGAACATGGCTATGTTTCTCTTAGGTTTATTGTGAAGTGACATTGCAATCCATTTAGTTACAAAACCGCGGGTTGCATCGGTTCCCACTAAGGATGTCACCTTCAATGCACTTACAATCACAACCATAAAAATATCATATCCATACTTTCATCCTATGAACCATGTCCATGACCTTCCATCACGAACTCTCGTAGACTTGTTGTCAAGGCGTCAAAGCCTTCCAACATTTCCTTTGAACTTTGATACACTTGGGTTGCCACTTCCAATGTTGCAATATTCTTATTCATTTTCCATTGCACTTGAGATTATTCAACGTCATCCAAGTTTTCCTTCAAAGGAAAATCTATCGCAAAGTGATTTTGGCAACAAAGAAAGTAAGCAAAAATCCCATTTTTAGGTAATCCAAGTCATTTCCTTATCACAATAATGTTGTTGTCTTGGGTATCCTCCTTTTTGAGTGATCAACCCCAACCTAGGTAATGTCCAAGTCTTCTCTTGCTTTTTTAAAGTATTAAACTTTTGAACCCAATCATTTTCTCATGTGTTGATATGCTCCAACTTCACCATATGAGCCTAGTACAAGTGACATATCTCTTGGTCCCACTGTTCTTGTTTTTTGGTTAGATCACCCATCTTAGTCCTCCATGACTCTTCCTTTGTACCAACCATGTCACAACTAAGAAATTATTTGACCCCTAAGGCACATTTGAAACGTTTTCCCAACTTTGAAGACTTGGGTTACCTTGCTGCCTCAAGCTTGCAACACACCCAAGAAAAAAAAATCCTTCACCGTTATGTTGAGAGAATTTTCTTGGATGCTTGCTGCACCAAGGCAACAAGTTTGCGTTCTTCTCGGTTTTCAAGTCAATTCGTGGTGAAATGCCAAACTTGTCTCAAACCCCATGACTTTGTTTCAAATTCAACCAAAATTATTGAACAACCCTCATGAGAGACTTAGTAATTTTGTTCATGGAAGTGCCACAAAAAAAGGGTACCCACACTAGCTCAAGTCAAAATTTGTGACCAACTATCATAGTGGTGAAGCGAACCAACTTCATAAAGGTAGTTCAACAACCAACTATCAAATGGTTTTGATGCCACCTTTCATGAAAGTGAAAATGGTAAAGAGCACCAATATGTCTCAATACATCTCTAATACCACCTATCATGGACTTGCAATCTGCCCATATTTGTTTGCGACTTGAGTTCACTCAAGTCATTATGGAAACTGCAATCGTGCGACGATACCTTTCCTTGAAGACAATGGATTCACCTAAGGTCTTCCCATAACTTTTCCTTAGGAAACAATAAGCTATATTCCCAACCAAGTCTAACAAACTTAGTTAATATAACAAGAAACAACAGGCATGTGTCCAACCAAAGTCGTAAAACATTTTTGCAATACAACATTTAGTCAATTTCACAACTTAGGCAATATAACAATATGCAAGGAACAACAACATTAAATACAAAATGCAACCACATTACATAATGTATATGAATGGGTGGCACCCAAACTAGGTACCTAACACCTTATTATAAACATAAGAATGTTACATGATACAATGGAGGAGCACGACCAAATGTTTATGGCTCAATTACAGATGTACAAAGAAACTAAGGCAATGTATTTTCTCTAAGATTGTCCAACAATGTTGTACAAACCAACCCCTGAAGCATGTGCATGGTTTCCTCTTGCATGTTGTGTTTCTATCTCCTTGTCACTTAGCCACAACAAGTCAACCTCCGATTCTTAAATCTTAAACAAGAAAATCACATGTTGGAAAATTGGTTTTCATTGATGTCAACCCTAAAATAAGTCCAGAAGCCTCTATAAGTGATGGGTATATTTTAAGGAATATCCAAAGTGGTTCCCTTGTGGTGTATATTTAAGCATGGCCCTCATGAGAAGACGCTTTGAAGAATTCTAAAAGAGGCCCTAAAAATATGGTTAAGTGGTTAAGAATCCCCAGAGGTGTGGTCATGAATCCTGAAGTTGATTGAAGAAAAAGAGTATGAAGGACATTGCAAATTCATGCAAAACATCCATTTATTGATAGTCCTCGTCAAGCCGTCTCCAATGGTAGGTGAAACGCCACATGGTTCCTCACGGTTGAGGAGTTATGCCCTCTTAAATATTAATTCCCAAAGTATTGTCATGAAGCCTTAGATCTAAGGTCAATAAGTTATAAGTTGGCCCTAAAGTCAAGTAAAGGAGAAAAAATTGTTGCAAACAAGAAGTTACAAGTTGACTCACAGTTAAGTAAAGAAGGTGCATGGAAGGGTATAAATACACATTGACAACCTCTCATTTTCATCATTCAATCTTGTGATCTATTATCACAATCTTGGCAACGAATTTTAGAGGGAATATGAAGTGAAGAAGGGAGAATTCGAAGGGAAGATGAAGTCTTGTGATGATATGTTCTAAGGTATGTTTTTTAAAGGTAATATTTCCATTTTTGCTATAACATTTTTTTTCTAGAATGATTCAGATATTGAAACTTGGAGGCTGTTGAGAAGACATATCAAGGTACCCATGGTACAAATTTCAACTTCTGGATCGTTTTAATTTTGGATATAAACTCTGTGGAATATAGGGTTTTTGACTAGTCTTGTAACTAGTCTCAAACATATGTTCTGGGTAAAACAATCATATTTATTCATAGAGGATAAAAATTATGTGAAAGAAATTTCATTGAAAAGAGTACAGTCTGTCGTATTTTTTGTGTGAGTTTCAAAATCAGATATCAAAGATTGATCGTGTGGCATGTTGTACAAGTGCGCTCTCCAGAATATGCCATAATTTAGGAAGGTCTACCATATTTGTTATATATTGTTTTCAGTGATGATTCAAGGAGTGAAGCTTGGAGGAATTTCAGAGAAGATATCGAATAATATTGTGTACAAGTTTTAAACCTTTATTCATTACATATACGTAGTTATACTTGTTGTAAGTTAGGGTTTGTGACTAATCCATAAACTAGTCTCAAATAGGTGTTCAAGATAAATTTAATAAGTGATGTCGGGGTTTACATGTGGACCCATGTGGACCTATGATATTTATGTGGGCCTAGTTTCTAAGTGGACCCAGGTTGATGATGTTGATCTAGTTTTAATGATGTTGATGTATCGATTGTGGTAGATATTATTTTGATGATGATTATGTATAAATTATGGTGGATTTAGTTTTGATGATGATGATGTATCAATTGTGGTGGATCTAGTTTTGATGATGGTGATTTTTCAGTATCAGTGATAGTAACAGTGATAGTTTGATGATGTTGATGTATCAATATCATTGATAGTAACAATGACATGTTGATGATGATGATGTATCAATATTTGTGATAGTAATAGTGATAGGTTGTTGATGATGATGTATCAATATCATTAATAGTTACAATGACAGGTTGAGTCTCTTATTTATATTTCTAGGAGGTTGAGTGGTGCACGGGAAGATTGGTGTCTTTAGATAGTAGGTTGGTGCTTGCAGGGGAGTTGCAACTTCCTTTGAGTTGGTTCTCATAAAACTAGGGGGTTGGAGCCTCCTTCCAGTAGGAGATAGAGAATCTAGGGATTCATATCTTTCTTCAGGTTGGATCTTGTAAAATAGGGGGTTGGAGCCTCCTTCCAATTGGAGCTAGAGAATCTAGGGAGTTGGAGCTTCCTTCAGGTTGGAGCCTGTAAACTAGGGGGTTGGAGCCTCCTTCTAGTTGGAGCTGGAAAACTTAGGGAGTTGTAGCTTCCTTCAAGTTGGAGCATGTAAGGAGGGGGTTGGTTCCTCCTTCTATTTGGTGTTGGAGAATCTTGGAAGTTGGTGCTTCTCGTGGATGTAATATGCAAGATATATATTAAAAACTTTTTCGTGGTTTTGTCCCATTTGAGTTTTCACATAAAACTCTTGTGTATTGTGTATATGTGGTTATATGTTCATGATATCTTGAATTCAATCATATGTGATAAATTGTTGATAACTCAATGTTAACATATTGTGATTAAAAGTGGTAAAAAGTGCTCAATACTGATTCACCCCATCTCTCAGTATCGATGAATATTCCAACATCACAGACCACTTAAATGACCATTTTTTCTTCTTTCTATATGCCTCAACATTTTTAGGTGTCCACTTATTTAAATGAGATTTCCTTGCCTTGTGAAACCTGTTCCATTCAAAGGTGGAACCAAGTGTCGTTGAGATGACTTTTCCATTGAGTCATTACATTGCCTAATTCCAAACCATGTTGGGTCTGCCTAAGCCATCTTGAGCATGTCCAAGTCCTTATGTCCACCTAGGTCATTCTGTCTTTCAAGGTCATCTCATTTGCAAGGTCATATCAAGCTCGTTGAGGTTGTCCCCTTTACTTGGTCATTCCATTCGACTATTCCCAAGTGTGCCCAGTTGCACCTAAATGGGTCAATACATCCAATATGTCTCAAGTCATCCAAAGGTAATTTTGTCCACTCGTCTAGTTGGTGTAGTCTTCTGGAGTGCACCTAACTCATCCAAGTCCACGCCATTCTTCCCAAACCATCAGAGTTAATTTGGTCACATTCAAGTGTTCCCAAGGCGTCTGAGTGATCTGCGCCTAATGTATGTGTTCCCAAGAGAGTACCCTTGATGAGTGCGACCCACATTTTTTATCTGTAATGACTTGTGCTGGAAGGAACCTCGATCGTCTATTGAAACCCTTAAGTGTGCATTTCCTAACTCCATTGATTCGTATAAGTGTAGGCACCCAAGTCATCAATCTTTCTAATCCAACTTCTCCATCTGTAATTTTTATAACTCTAAATTGCACCACACATGATTACCTGGCATCAGGCCATCTCATATCCCTTCTTTTCCAAAGCACTGTTGAACAACTCTTTGAAAATCATTTTTTATAAAGGCCCACGCGCCCTACTCCATTACTGCATGCGTGTACACGCTGGTTGACCCATAACAACCCGCGTGGACAGATAAAAGCATGAAAAAAGGAAAGTTGTTGACGGAACACAAAAGCTATGGGTGAGTTAACTGAAACTCCCAGCCATGCATGGCTGAGGGTTCGTCCAAATACCTAGCTCCTTCTAGCCTATAAAATAAGGGTAGGGGTCCCATTTGGAAGGAGGAAAAATATAGCAAAGAAACTCTGCCCATTTGCATATTCTCATTGTCCCAACCCTTAGCCTTTCCTTGTGCCAAAGGAGATACAAAGCAAAGAAGTTGGAGGACAGTCGAAGAGGAGCCTAGGATCAGGTTCATGGAGCAGTGGCCTGTCTCAACTTTTGTAAGTTGACTCATTCAAAGTAATAAAGAAAATGCTTTTCTCGTCCCAATTCGTGAACTTTTTATAGTTTGATTAGTATATGTTTGGATTTCTAACCCGTTAGTATATAAGTAGGATGCATCCGTAGTTGTTGCTTGTCTTGTATGCATGTCATCTTTGGAAGGAGTATTGCGAACAAGTAATCAAGTACAATGGAGGATCAACATCAAATGTCGAGAACGAGGTAGGTTGATCTTCCCATGCATTTACTAAGAATAGGGAATTTAAATATAGGGATGAAGGTAGAAAGTAGTTTTTCTTCGGTCATATTTGCATGCAAAGTATGAACTCTATTTGCTAGTCCGTAGGGAGATTTCCCTCACAATAGAATTGGCGACCATACTGGGGAGACTCTTTAGGGTTCCTAGAATTTTATTTAGTTTTTGGGTAGTTTTAAAGACTAGTTTTTCTTGCCTGTTTTTTCTTTTAGTTTTCGTAAGGTTTGAGCTAGCAGAGAGTCTGGTTTTCCATACCAACTTTCTCTGATTTGCTTGACTATGTTTGTCGAGACCCACAGAGGTACACGCGTCCTGCATAAGGTCTGCGCGCGTGTACCCACGCCCTACTCTCTTACAGCCCGCGTGCGAACGCTAGCTGAAGAAATAGCAGTAGCGTGTAGAGTTCAGAGAACTTCGGGGGCAGTCAGCCTCTTCCCTGTCAGAATCACACATTCTCAGGGGGTTTTCTGGAATTCTGTCTGAGTCTTGGTTGTTTGCAGTCCTATCTCAGATTGTTTTTGCTTTATCATTTTTCCTTACATTATTTGTTTTTCTGTTAAAAAGAGTGTCCAAGCCTTTCAAGGGATCCTGGTTATCAATATCAGTGGTCTCTTCCTAGTTTGGTCTGTCTATTTTCATTTTTTCTCAGAGTTTAGATATACACGCGACCTGTACAAGGTCATCCCACGTGTACACGTCCTCTGTATCTATCCAGCACGTGTTCGCACACGTGCTGTTAGATTAACAGTCACGTGCTTGTACATAATACTTTTTGTTGAGGGTAAGGAAGTCATCCTTTCCCTTGATACGAATTATTCCTCTCAGGTGTTTGAATCTCTGTCTGAACAGTTAGTAGCTTAGGATTAATTTTACCCTTAGATTTCTTTTTCTCATTTAAAAAAGTTGTCATAAAAATAAAAGAATTTTTAAGGTTTTTAGACAAGTGTGAGAGTCATTTTTTAAAAATTGTTACTGTGTGATTTTTGACCTGATTCTTTGCGATCTGCAATTAGGTCAGAATTGTTTTTCTTGGTTTTTGCTTGTTGGTATTTTTCCTCTTTGCTTTATCAAACATTAAAATAAAAAATAAAAAATAAAAAAAAATAAAAAATAAATCTCTTTTCATTTTCTTATTTGGTTGAAGAGTGTGTTTCTGCATTATTAGCCAGGGAAAAGTCATTTATTTCATAAGTTTTTGCAGTTTACTTCGATCATAAGTAGCTTGTAGTCAAGTGAAATATTTTTGAGTTTGCTATCCAAAATCTTAGAAAATTAAAAATATTTATTTTGAAAAGTTGTTGAAATTTTGCATAAAGTAAAAGTTTTGTTTCCATATTTTTTATTCATTTTTTGCTTTCGTCTTTTCACATCATCAGTTTCACTTTCATACCCCTTGATGTAAGACAAATCCATAAAATTAACGCTAAATTTAAAAATCTACTAGACTTTTATGTTTGTAGGGTTCACCAACTAGTTTAGGATTAGGGCCTTGGATTAGGTTGGAGAGGAAACTCTTCAAGGCCATTTAAAATCAAACATTGGAGTCTGAGTTAAGGAGTGTCTAAGTC
>ML813293.1:187911-199710 GCA_009831015.1 Picea engelmannii | reverse complement strand
TAGCTTCATGAATTTGTACAATTTTGGAGGGTGGAAGTCCATTAAACTCAAGCTCCGAGTTCAATTTTTCTTGAATCTTTTTATTCTTGGAATTGATTTTATCAATAACCAATTTTCTTGAATTTTTGTCAAACATGGAAATGTACAAAGTCAAGGATTCCTTTTCAAACAAGATTGGCTCTTGGGTGGCCAATTTTGTTGCAGCTTCTTTGCTCTTTTGCATCCTCTGTTCTTCATCTGGAAATTCAATGTCCTCAATATTCACACCAAGCTCCACATATTATAGAATGATTTCCTCTTTAGGTACGTCCTTGTTTTTACCTTCCTTATTTATTCCTCTTTTTCTTTTGCTAGTGACTGGGAGTTTGTGTGGTATTTCTAGATTTCCTTTACAAGGTTTTTTTTCATCTTCATCATCGGAATTATACACCGACGATTTCTTTTTCTCTTGAATTGCAGACTGGGGTCTTCTTCCGGGTAGGTTGTTTGTTTGAGAAATATTAGGGGTTTTGGCTATCACTCTCTTTTTATTCAAACAAGAATGTATCAACAAATGATACACTGTACCCGACACATGTCACGTGTTTCATAAATATCCGGTTAGGGTTGGAATCTTTGATTTCATTCGTTTTCTTTAGATTGAACTGGTCAAACTATTCTGAGATTTCATTGACATGTGCTATGTTTTTCGTCATTATCTCCTCAATTTTCCACGACAAATGAATGAAATGTATTTTCATCTTTTCATTAAAGAAATGAGCCCAAAATTTGTATTTCCTGCATACTTCATTAACAAATATCTTATCTTAAACATAATATGGAAAATGTGATGGCTTCTCATGAGAGAAATAAATTATGATAACACTAAAATTCTGCATTGCTTCAAAGCTTCCTCTCTTATTTAAAATGATGCAACTTCTAAAGACAATCTAGATGTGTTTGGTCCATGAATTAGTTTTTTGAAAGAGGAAATGAATGCATTATTGAATTCATAGAAATGGTATGTAACCTTCTATTTTCATAGAGTTGGATACCACATCTGAATAGGGCCAAGTTTACAATTTACTTGCTTAACCAAAGACAATCCTTTGAATACATGACAATATGTAATAGAGAAAATCAAGTATGAGGACATGTAAAACCTTTTTTTTCTTTCTAAAATTTTCCAGCTAGAAAGATAATTCACTGGAGATAATATTTCCCCAATCAAATATTACTTTTTCATGAATTGAAAAATACTAGATATACAGAGTGTGTCTGGGAATAATAGTTGTAGAATCTTGTTCAACTACTCTAGTGAATAATCACACCATTTTTTGATATGGATTTTTTAATGAACTGAATTGAATGTTTGAAAGGTCCTTTGGAATAATTGTTGGGTCTTCAAGATATTCTCGTAGGAGCTCCAATCCTCCATTCTTTGTCTTCATAAATTCCTTAGCTTTATCTACTTTGAAAGTCATCGTCAGCTCTAGAAGTCTGAGCATCCTTTTGAAAAATGAAGGCACTAAGGAAATAAAATAATCCCCTTGCAATTGAATTATTATTTGATTTTTGTCGAATTTATCAATGCACCATGAGATAAACTCCTTGAAATCGTAGAATTCTGGAACACATCTTGCCAGAGAAATTCTCGGTGTCCAAATCTGGTTTGTCCCCTCTATGGAGGTGGTAATGAAAAGTAATATATGTATGTCCTCAACCATTGAAACCTTTGATCTTCTTGTTGAAGTAGGTTGATGGTATCTACAAAGAACTGTTCCTTTTTCCGGGTTGTCATACTTAATCAAGTTGACAAATTAATGTATAGTTCTTATCAATGTGTTATTATCAATAAAATTGTTTACTTTAACATGTTTTGGGGATCTTGAATCAAGGATAGTTAATACAAATTAATATTGAAATTGATGAGGAATTGTCTCGAAAAGATTGTCATTAATAATGACTTTTAACACTTAACCAGTTTTAGTCATTTATGGGGATGTGTATTAAATGTACATTGGGGAGCATGATAAGAAAATACATGGCTTACTGTGGGGCAGTGGACAATTGGGGTTGTAGAATGATGGGGTAATGAAATGGTGGGGTGAGAGCATGGCATGGCAGCATGATCGTGGGGTTGGGGATAGTATGTGGAAGAGTTATGAAATCACTACGGACCCACGATAAGAGTTTAAAAATTTGACTAAGTGTTGAGAGATATCAGGGTTATAGATAAGCGAAATAGTGGGAATATGGAAGATAATTGTAACATGTCATGGGCTTGTGATAAATTATGGATAATTTTTCTAAGTATGAGAAATGGAATGGGATGGCAGGGTCGTGGAGAAAGACAAGACAATCGGGAAGGTTCCCTAAACCTGCGGTGAAACGTTTTGAAAATTTTCTAAGTATTTTATGGGTCACGGAAGTTGAACAAGACTAGAAAAATGCACTATGAACCTACGATGAACTGAAAATTTTTCTAAGTGTGGGAAAGGAATATACATGAGATATTTTCAAGAGTCTTAACAAATTTGAGGATCAACAAGTCTGTGACTTGTGTATCGTGTGTAAGTAGTTCAAAATCATGTATGTATCTTGTGGTGTGAAACCTAGTCCTTCAAATTGATCTACCTTTAGATCATAATCGTAGATTCCCATTCTTGACCTACAAAACTTTGCAATGGAAGGTGCATCTCGTTTGGAGAATTATCCATATCCTATTTCTTCCACATCTAGTGGGGTGTATTGTTGGGGGAGTGCCTCCATGCATTGCTTGGACCCAACACTTGGAATATTTTCCGCAAAGAATGAGATGTTGGTCTGACCTACCTCATCTTGTATTTTTTGCCAAGAATGAGATGTCTATTCGGCTTTCCTCATCTTGTGGGAAGAAAAGTACTTCCTAGTGCATTCCCTTGTCAATGACCTTTGCAAATGTTGGTAAAATATTTGTCTTTCCCCCAACGTCTTACTTATGGTTCTTCAAGGTGAAAAATCATTAAATGTTCTCCAATAGTGACTTTATCAAAGATTTCTATGCTATCAATCTATTATCTTCTTGGTCCATACCATCTTTGGCACCAAAACTTGTCTTTCCTAGAGCCAACTCTTGTTGTTGTGCGATGACATGAGGCATGTTTGAGAATTCATTGACCGCCTCAATCAACTTCACTGCTAAGATTCTTGGCATCCATATAAACTTATTTCTAGTCATCATAGGCACACAAAATGTCTTGGTTTTGTCCAAAAACACAAAAACAAATTCATCAGGTATCAAAACAATGTTGGAAATATTGAAAAAGTCTTTCCCCAAGACCACTATGTGGTCGTCAAATGTAATCACTATCAAATCTAAGCTACCAAACAAATCTCCAACTTCCAAAGGCATGGAATGAACCACTCTTTTTGTTGGATTCGTGGTTGAGTTGACCACTTTGAACATGGCTATGTTTCTCTTAGGTTTATTGTGAAGTGACATTGCAATCCATTTAGTTACAAAACCGCGGGTTGCATCGGTTCCCACTAAGGATGTCACCTTCAATGCACTTACAATCACAACCATAAAAATATCATATCCATACTTTCATCCTATGAACCATGTCCATGACCTTCCATCACGAACTCTCGTAGACTTGTTGTCAAGGCGTCAAAGCCTTCCAACATTTCCTTTGAACTTTGATACACTTGGGTTGCCACTTCCAATGTTGCAATATTCTTATTCATTTTCCATTGCACTTGAGATTATTCAACGTCATCCAAGTTTTCCTTCAAAGGAAAATCTATCGCAAAGTGATTTTGGCAACAAAGAAAGTAAGCAAAAATCCCATTTTTAGGTAATCCAAGTCATTTCCTTATCACAATAATGTTGTTGTCTTGGGTATCCTCCTTTTTGAGTGATCAACCCCAACCTAGGTAATGTCCAAGTCTTCTCTTGCTTTTTTAAAGTATTAAACTTTTGAACCCAATCATTTTCTCATGTGTTGATATGCTCCAACTTCACCATATGAGCCTAGTACAAGTGACATATCTCTTGGTCCCACTGTTCTTGTTTTTTGGTTAGATCACCCATCTTAGTCCTCCATGACTCTTCCTTTGTACCAACCATGTCACAACTAAGAAATTATTTGACCCCTAAGGCACATTTGAAACGTTTTCCCAACTTTGAAGACTTGGGTTACCTTGCTGCCTCAAGCTTGCAACACACCCAAGAAAAAAAAATCCTTCACCGTTATGTTGAGAGAATTTTCTTGGATGCTTGCTGCACCAAGGCAACAAGTTTGCGTTCTTCTCGGTTTTCAAGTCAATTCGTGGTGAAATGCCAAACTTGTCTCAAACCCCATGACTTTGTTTCAAATTCAACCAAAATTATTGAACAACCCTCATGAGAGACTTAGTAATTTTGTTCATGGAAGTGCCACAAAAAAAGGGTACCCACACTAGCTCAAGTCAAAATTTGTGACCAACTATCATAGTGGTGAAGCGAACCAACTTCATAAAGGTAGTTCAACAACCAACTATCAAATGGTTTTGATGCCACCTTTCATGAAAGTGAAAATGGTAAAGAGCACCAATATGTCTCAATACATCTCTAATACCACCTATCATGGACTTGCAATCTGCCCATATTTGTTTGCGACTTGAGTTCACTCAAGTCATTATGGAAACTGCAATCGTGCGACGATACCTTTCCTTGAAGACAATGGATTCACCTAAGGTCTTCCCATAACTTTTCCTTAGGAAACAATAAGCTATATTCCCAACCAAGTCTAACAAACTTAGTTAATATAACAAGAAACAACAGGCATGTGTCCAACCAAAGTCGTAAAACATTTTTGCAATACAACATTTAGTCAATTTCACAACTTAGGCAATATAACAATATGCAAGGAACAACAACATTAAATACAAAATGCAACCACATTACATAATGTATATGAATGGGTGGCACCCAAACTAGGTACCTAACACCTTATTATAAACATAAGAATGTTACATGATACAATGGAGGAGCACGACCAAATGTTTATGGCTCAATTACAGATGTACAAAGAAACTAAGGCAATGTATTTTCTCTAAGATTGTCCAACAATGTTGTACAAACCAACCCCTGAAGCATGTGCATGGTTTCCTCTTGCATGTTGTGTTTCTATCTCCTTGTCACTTAGCCACAACAAGTCAACCTCCGATTCTTAAATCTTAAACAAGAAAATCACATGTTGGAAAATTGGTTTTCATTGATGTCAACCCTAAAATAAGTCCAGAAGCCTCTATAAGTGATGGGTATATTTTAAGGAATATCCAAAGTGGTTCCCTTGTGGTGTATATTTAAGCATGGCCCTCATGAGAAGACGCTTTGAAGAATTCTAAAAGAGGCCCTAAAAATATGGTTAAGTGGTTAAGAATCCCCAGAGGTGTGGTCATGAATCCTGAAGTTGATTGAAGAAAAAGAGTATGAAGGACATTGCAAATTCATGCAAAACATCCATTTATTGATAGTCCTCGTCAAGCCGTCTCCAATGGTAGGTGAAACGCCACATGGTTCCTCACGGTTGAGGAGTTATGCCCTCTTAAATATTAATTCCCAAAGTATTGTCATGAAGCCTTAGATCTAAGGTCAATAAGTTATAAGTTGGCCCTAAAGTCAAGTAAAGGAGAAAAAATTGTTGCAAACAAGAAGTTACAAGTTGACTCACAGTTAAGTAAAGAAGGTGCATGGAAGGGTATAAATACACATTGACAACCTCTCATTTTCATCATTCAATCTTGTGATCTATTATCACAATCTTGGCAACGAATTTTAGAGGGAATATGAAGTGAAGAAGGGAGAATTCGAAGGGAAGATGAAGTCTTGTGATGATATGTTCTAAGGTATGTTTTTTAAAGGTAATATTTCCATTTTTGCTATAACATTTTTTTTCTAGAATGATTCAGATATTGAAACTTGGAGGCTGTTGAGAAGACATATCAAGGTACCCATGGTACAAATTTCAACTTCTGGATCGTTTTAATTTTGGATATAAACTCTGTGGAATATAGGGTTTTTGACTAGTCTTGTAACTAGTCTCAAACATATGTTCTGGGTAAAACAATCATATTTATTCATAGAGGATAAAAATTATGTGAAAGAAATTTCATTGAAAAGAGTACAGTCTGTCGTATTTTTTGTGTGAGTTTCAAAATCAGATATCAAAGATTGATCGTGTGGCATGTTGTACAAGTGCGCTCTCCAGAATATGCCATAATTTAGGAAGGTCTACCATATTTGTTATATATTGTTTTCAGTGATGATTCAAGGAGTGAAGCTTGGAGGAATTTCAGAGAAGATATCGAATAATATTGTGTACAAGTTTTAAACCTTTATTCATTACATATACGTAGTTATACTTGTTGTAAGTTAGGGTTTGTGACTAATCCATAAACTAGTCTCAAATAGGTGTTCAAGATAAATTTAATAAGTGATGTCGGGGTTTACATGTGGACCCATGTGGACCTATGATATTTATGTGGGCCTAGTTTCTAAGTGGACCCAGGTTGATGATGTTGATCTAGTTTTAATGATGTTGATGTATCGATTGTGGTAGATATTATTTTGATGATGATTATGTATAAATTATGGTGGATTTAGTTTTGATGATGATGATGTATCAATTGTGGTGGATCTAGTTTTGATGATGGTGATTTTTCAGTATCAGTGATAGTAACAGTGATAGTTTGATGATGTTGATGTATCAATATCATTGATAGTAACAATGACATGTTGATGATGATGATGTATCAATATTTGTGATAGTAATAGTGATAGGTTGTTGATGATGATGTATCAATATCATTAATAGTTACAATGACAGGTTGAGTCTCTTATTTATATTTCTAGGAGGTTGAGTGGTGCACGGGAAGATTGGTGTCTTTAGATAGTAGGTTGGTGCTTGCAGGGGAGTTGCAACTTCCTTTGAGTTGGTTCTCATAAAACTAGGGGGTTGGAGCCTCCTTCCAGTAGGAGATAGAGAATCTAGGGATTCATATCTTTCTTCAGGTTGGATCTTGTAAAATAGGGGGTTGGAGCCTCCTTCCAATTGGAGCTAGAGAATCTAGGGAGTTGGAGCTTCCTTCAGGTTGGAGCCTGTAAACTAGGGGGTTGGAGCCTCCTTCTAGTTGGAGCTGGAAAACTTAGGGAGTTGTAGCTTCCTTCAAGTTGGAGCATGTAAGGAGGGGGTTGGTTCCTCCTTCTATTTGGTGTTGGAGAATCTTGGAAGTTGGTGCTTCTCGTGGATGTAATATGCAAGATATATATTAAAAACTTTTTCGTGGTTTTGTCCCATTTGAGTTTTCACATAAAACTCTTGTGTATTGTGTATATGTGGTTATATGTTCATGATATCTTGAATTCAATCATATGTGATAAATTGTTGATAACTCAATGTTAACATATTGTGATTAAAAGTGGTAAAAAGTGCTCAATACTGATTCACCCCATCTCTCAGTATCGATGAATATTCCAACATCACAGACCACTTAAATGACCATTTTTTCTTCTTTCTATATGCCTCAACATTTTTAGGTGTCCACTTATTTAAATGAGATTTCCTTGCCTTGTGAAACCTGTTCCATTCAAAGGTGGAACCAAGTGTCGTTGAGATGACTTTTCCATTGAGTCATTACATTGCCTAATTCCAAACCATGTTGGGTCTGCCTAAGCCATCTTGAGCATGTCCAAGTCCTTATGTCCACCTAGGTCATTCTGTCTTTCAAGGTCATCTCATTTGCAAGGTCATATCAAGCTCGTTGAGGTTGTCCCCTTTACTTGGTCATTCCATTCGACTATTCCCAAGTGTGCCCAGTTGCACCTAAATGGGTCAATACATCCAATATGTCTCAAGTCATCCAAAGGTAATTTTGTCCACTCGTCTAGTTGGTGTAGTCTTCTGGAGTGCACCTAACTCATCCAAGTCCACGCCATTCTTCCCAAACCATCAGAGTTAATTTGGTCACATTCAAGTGTTCCCAAGGCGTCTGAGTGATCTGCGCCTAATGTATGTGTTCCCAAGAGAGTACCCTTGATGAGTGCGACCCACATTTTTTATCTGTAATGACTTGTGCTGGAAGGAACCTCGATCGTCTATTGAAACCCTTAAGTGTGCATTTCCTAACTCCATTGATTCGTATAAGTGTAGGCACCCAAGTCATCAATCTTTCTAATCCAACTTCTCCATCTGTAATTTTTATAACTCTAAATTGCACCACACATGATTACCTGGCATCAGGCCATCTCATATCCCTTCTTTTCCAAAGCACTGTTGAACAACTCTTTGAAAATCATTTTTTATAAAGGCCCACGCGCCCTACTCCATTACTGCATGCGTGTACACGCTGGTTGACCCATAACAACCCGCGTGGACAGATAAAAGCATGAAAAAAGGAAAGTTGTTGACGGAACACAAAAGCTATGGGTGAGTTAACTGAAACTCCCAGCCATGCATGGCTGAGGGTTCGTCCAAATACCTAGCTCCTTCTAGCCTATAAAATAAGGGTAGGGGTCCCATTTGGAAGGAGGAAAAATATAGCAAAGAAACTCTGCCCATTTGCATATTCTCATTGTCCCAACCCTTAGCCTTTCCTTGTGCCAAAGGAGATACAAAGCAAAGAAGTTGGAGGACAGTCGAAGAGGAGCCTAGGATCAGGTTCATGGAGCAGTGGCCTGTCTCAACTTTTGTAAGTTGACTCATTCAAAGTAATAAAGAAAATGCTTTTCTCGTCCCAATTCGTGAACTTTTTATAGTTTGATTAGTATATGTTTGGATTTCTAACCCGTTAGTATATAAGTAGGATGCATCCGTAGTTGTTGCTTGTCTTGTATGCATGTCATCTTTGGAAGGAGTATTGCGAACAAGTAATCAAGTACAATGGAGGATCAACATCAAATGTCGAGAACGAGGTAGGTTGATCTTCCCATGCATTTACTAAGAATAGGGAATTTAAATATAGGGATGAAGGTAGAAAGTAGTTTTTCTTCGGTCATATTTGCATGCAAAGTATGAACTCTATTTGCTAGTCCGTAGGGAGATTTCCCTCACAATAGAATTGGCGACCATACTGGGGAGACTCTTTAGGGTTCCTAGAATTTTATTTAGTTTTTGGGTAGTTTTAAAGACTAGTTTTTCTTGCCTGTTTTTTCTTTTAGTTTTCGTAAGGTTTGAGCTAGCAGAGAGTCTGGTTTTCCATACCAACTTTCTCTGATTTGCTTGACTATGTTTGTCGAGACCCACAGAGGTACACGCGTCCTGCATAAGGTCTGCGCGCGTGTACCCACGCCCTACTCTCTTACAGCCCGCGTGCGAACGCTAGCTGAAGAAATAGCAGTAGCGTGTAGAGTTCAGAGAACTTCGGGGGCAGTCAGCCTCTTCCCTGTCAGAATCACACATTCTCAGGGGGTTTTCTGGAATTCTGTCTGAGTCTTGGTTGTTTGCAGTCCTATCTCAGATTGTTTTTGCTTTATCATTTTTCCTTACATTATTTGTTTTTCTGTTAAAAAGAGTGTCCAAGCCTTTCAAGGGATCCTGGTTATCAATATCAGTGGTCTCTTCCTAGTTTGGTCTGTCTATTTTCATTTTTTCTCAGAGTTTAGATATACACGCGACCTGTACAAGGTCATCCCACGTGTACACGTCCTCTGTATCTATCCAGCACGTGTTCGCACACGTGCTGTTAGATTAACAGTCACGTGCTTGTACATAATACTTTTTGTTGAGGGTAAGGAAGTCATCCTTTCCCTTGATACGAATTATTCCTCTCAGGTGTTTGAATCTCTGTCTGAACAGTTAGTAGCTTAGGATTAATTTTACCCTTAGATTTCTTTTTCTCATTTAAAAAAGTTGTCATAAAAATAAAAGAATTTTTAAGGTTTTTAGACAAGTGTGAGAGTCATTTTTTAAAAATTGTTACTGTGTGATTTTTGACCTGATTCTTTGCGATCTGCAATTAGGTCAGAATTGTTTTTCTTGGTTTTTGCTTGTTGGTATTTTTCCTCTTTGCTTTATCAAACATTAAAATAAAAAATAAAAAATAAAAAAAAATAAAAAATAAATCTCTTTTCATTTTCTTATTTGGTTGAAGAGTGTGTTTCTGCATTATTAGCCAGGGAAAAGTCATTTATTTCATAAGTTTTTGCAGTTTACTTCGATCATAAGTAGCTTGTAGTCAAGTGAAATATTTTTGAGTTTGCTATCCAAAATCTTAGAAAATTAAAAATATTTATTTTGAAAAGTTGTTGAAATTTTGCATAAAGTAAAAGTTTTGTTTCCATATTTTTTATTCATTTTTTGCTTTCGTCTTTTCACATCATCAGTTTCACTTTCATACCCCTTGATGTAAGACAAATCCATAAAATTAACGCTAAATTTAAAAATCTACTAGACTTTTATGTTTGTAGGGTTCACCAACTAGTTTAGGATTAGGGCCTTGGATTAGGTTGGAGAGGAAACTCTTCAAGGCCATTTAAAATCAAACATTGGAGTCTGAGTTAAGGAGTGTCTAAGTCTAGTGTCGTGAAGGTTATCCGGGACCCCCCTCTAACACAGGGGATAAACACGAGGTCGTGTGCGGAAAGGTAGCGGAGATAACCCCTTCAAAGCTGGACCTATCGTAGTGGAGAACACATATAGAGGGCTTGTCTTGGGATTCCATCGTTTTCATTTGCCACGGGGCTTCATGGGTCTCGAATCCGTTCGAGGTCCTCAGTTGTCTTCCAGACCATTTTCTCTCGATACCTTTGACAGGTTTTGGGATCGATACCTTGCTCATTGTGGTCTACCCAAATTTCGACTGTATCCACCTGGTGACTGTTCGCGTGCTGGCAACCTAGTTGCCAATCATTTTTAGGGACATACACAGGTGAATGCAGGGGTATACCGTGGTACCTAGGACAAACATCAGGCCACGCTTTGCAGAGTATACCCAGAGGGTGCTTCCATGTTTGAGTTTCACTTGCACCGGTAAGTTGCTCTAGTGTTGGTTGTTGTAATTGTTCTTCCAATTAATTTAGTGTCTGCCTGTCTTGCTCTAGTGTTGGTTGTTGTAACTGTTCTTCCAATTAATTTAGTGTCTGCCTGTCTTATCTTCTAGGGACTTTTTTTTTTTTTTAGTGTGTGTTACTTTTGAACATTTAGACTACCTTAGAGTGTCTTGGATCTTTTCACACAGTGGAGGATTCCGAGCTCCACTGGTCACGAAGGCTTCTTGGCCTGCCACCGGTTACAATGGAGGCACCCCCGCCACCATTAAGGAGAAAACTAGACCAACAAGGGTCTTTTGAAGCAACTGGGTTACAAGCTATTGTGCCCGATCAACCCCCGGAGGAATCGACCATTTTGGACCTGGAAACAACCGCTTTAGGCTCGGTTGAAACCCCAACCACTGATTTCTTGGCACCTTTCATCATACCAATTCAATTTTACGAGTGCCAGACAGTGTTGCACATAGGAATGGAAACAAATGTTGTTACTCCTTCTGGGAATTCTTCAATTCCCACTATGGTTGTCACCATAGGAGATATTTCACCTCCTAACCCACCATCGTCGGTTCGAGCCACCATAGTCTCGACTGCAACTACTTCGCATAGTGGTCTGATCCCGTCTTTGGCGGTGACCACAACCCCTTTCACACCAAGTGCAACAGGTGTTGATACTGAGAGGGGGGTGAATCAGTATCCAGTACAATTTAAAAACCTTTTCAACTTATACTTAAACCATTCAATTATATCCAATGAGAAATGAACAATAGTATAAGAGTTACACCAATACACCACAATACACCATGCAC
>ML813293.1:175623-186119 GCA_009831015.1 Picea engelmannii | reverse complement strand
AAACCTAGCAGGACCTTGGAATTCAGGGTAGGGATCCGTTCTCTCATTTGGAATGCCGATCTGGGGTAATTCTTTCCACAATCAATGGAACCCTGGCCAAACTACTATGCATGTCCCCACGGGACCGGCATGGGGTAACCCTTCCCAAAGTCCTTCGAATATAATGCATGTCCAATAATATATATCCTATTTGGGAAATCAACCAATGATGCCTCCACATATTCAAAATCCATATGTTGGCCAGGGCCATTGTTTCTACCAAAATCCAGGCCAGCAGCCAAACTTTTCCTGGAAACCTGGTGCCAGTCAAACTCCAGGCCCCTTTTTCCCAGGTTATCACCAACAACGCAAGCTTCCCTTCCTGACGAATTTACACTTGCCAGATTTGACGAGGTTGTTGAATGACCCTATTTGTCATGATCTACATTGGCCTCCTATGCCGACGAAGTTGCCTTCAGACATTCCAAAGTTCGAAGCCAAGCCTAACGAAGATCCAGGAGATCATGTGACTACCTTCCATCTCCGGTGCTCATCTAACTCATTAAAAGATGATTCCGTACAGTTGAGATTGTTTCAATGTACTCTCATTGGGAGTGTCGCGAAATGGTACATTGAGCTCGATCACTCAATATACTCTTCTTTTGGTGAACTGGCGATGGCTTTCCTGAACCATTTCCAGTTACCTATGAGATACGATGCTGGCACAAAGCTTCTCGCCAATTTTGAATAGACAATAGTGGACCATATCTCTGATCACATCCAAGAATGGAGACGCCGGAAGAGTTTAATCAAAGTACCAGTCCCACCAGCATTCCTGCTTGACTAGTTCCTTAAGTCTTTGGTCCCGTAGTTATCCAAAGATGTTACGACGTCAGGAGTTTTCTCCGAAGAAGACGCCATTATGAGGGCTCAACAGTTTGAGCTCATCTATTCTCAGTCCGGTTTATTATACAACATCTTTCCAGATGCGCCACATTCAATATTGGATAAAACTAGATAGAGAGCTAGACCACATGCCGATGGTATTGTTGGTTCAACACAAACAAAGCCCGCTGAGCAATTGATGAAGCAGTTGTAGCAATTATCTATACAACACACAGCGACCAACCAAACTACTGTTTTGGCTGCTCCCCCTACCAAAACGTCGGAGGTACACACAGTGCAGTCGACTAACCCAAAGGCCACCCAATAGCCTGAAGGGAAGAAAAAAAAACGAAAGAAGGGTAAGGGGGATAAAAAAACCACCGATAATACTGGCGGGGACAACACTGAAAAATGGAAGGCGAGGTATCCATGCAACTTGTGCACGGAAGACCACCCGACCCATCTATGTCCTCGAATTCCAGAGGCCCAAAAATTTGTCACTCAGCAACAACAGGCGGTGTTGACTAATCCATTTCAACATGGGAAAAATCTAACTCAAGCCTATGCAAGCATAGAAGGGGGCAACCAAGAACCCTGTCCGCCTTTGAACAACCCTGCATCCGCGAACGTATATATGGTTAGGGGTGATTCTTTTATATCGACTAGAGCGCATGACTATAGTAAACCAAGCGCTTATGAGAAGGGTAAAGAAGCTGACCTCTCATCTCTTCCTCTACAGATTGAGAAGACGTTGGGAGAAACAATGACACGCATTCCAAAAGGTGCATTTAAAAAATCTTCTAATAACCCAAACACAAGGATCGCCCATAACTACTCTGTGGTGGAAGATTTATCATAAACCCCTTGTGCGATGTCTACTTTGGAGGTCCTCCAAAGTTGTCCTTCTCAGAGGAAGGCCTTGTTAACTGATTTAGGCTCTACTGAGACTTGTAATCTGGGTACCATCATGTTGGATACAACCGACTTAAAACCTCGTCTACCTTACCACGTGGCGTTTCAGATAGTAGTGGCTTATCCCACGAAAATTTTTACTTGGAATATCTTCTGCACGGTGGTTGATGAGGGTGCCTCGACATGCGTTATGTCGTTGGCATGTTGGAAGGCCATTGGCCAGCCCATTTTGTCTCCATCACCTACTCTCCTCACTGCTTTTGACGGTCATTCGTTTCGACCACATGACATCGTTCCTTCTTTCCCCATGAAGTTAGGAGGGAAGACCATGTGTGTCGAAGTAGAGGTAGTCGATGCTCCCCTCGACTATAACCTCTTGTTAGGACGGAGTTGGACTTATGCTATGCAAGTTGTGGTTGCTACAATTTTCTGGGTCTTGTTGTTTCCACACGAGGGCCGGATAGTGACCATCGATCAATTGTCTTTCTCCAGACTTGACCCTACTTTGGGGGCATCCACGGTCCCGATGATTGATAATCCTCAACCAGGTGTCGTTAACGTAGGAGTTGGTTTGTGCCCATCCTTGATGGGTACCTTCGATTACCCGCCTCCTCACGACAACATCAAATTTATATCCAATCACCATAAGGTTGAGATTTTTCAAGTTTTGTCGTTTCGCACGACTTACTTCGAGGATCCCTGGATACTTTCTTCCCCATCGACCATGATGGATGAGACAGGGCACCTGGGCATGTCCATGCCCTTGTCTGTAGCTGAAGTAGCGTACTCTTTAGTTCAACAAGCTTCAGCTAACACTGATCTGACTCCTACACAAGAGTTAGATCCACTTCTAGAGCCTATTTGGGCTTAGGGTTCTCTCGCTAACACCAATTCATTAGACTTAGTCTTACCTTCTGATGAAGCAGTAATCGAAGCAATGACTAGTCCGAACAAACCTTGGGAAGATCTTCATCACAGATCATATTTTCTCCTAGAGTTAAGCTGAATCGAAGCAGGAGAATTCACCATGACCATGACGGGAGATCAGTCGTGCCCTAATAATCTCTTATCTACAGAAAAAATTTATGCTGAGGGAAATATGGTAACTATCATTGAAATTGTATCGATCAATATCTCCTGAAACCCTGGCGTCGTGGAGAATGTCTTTGTCGGAGCGGATTGCTCCCCCGAAGAGATTCAAATCTACACAGATCTTTTCAAAGAATCCCGCGACGTGTTTGCCTGGTCTTATGAGGAAATGCCAGGTATTGATCCAAAAATAGTTGAACATGAAATCACAACTTATCTTGATGCCAAGCCTATTCGACAGAAGCTTCATCCAGTTAATCTTAAGAAAGCAGTAGCCATCAAGATTAAGGTTGAGAAATTGCTAAAGACAGGTTTTATCTATCCTATCCATTTGACTCAATGGGTGTCAAATCCTGTGCCGGTCAATACAAAACAAGGCACGATTCGTGTATGTACCGATTTCCGTGATTTGAACAAGGCATGTCCCAAAGATAATTTTCCAACACCATTCATCGACTAGATCATTGATGAATGTGCTGGTTGCGAGGCCTTTTCTTTCATGGATGATTTCTTGGGATATAATCAAATCCAAATCAAACCCGGAGACCAACACAAAACGACATTCATTTGTCCTTGGGGTACATTTGCGTATCGTAAGATTCCTTTTGGTCTTAAAAATGCTAGAGCCACCTTCCAGTGGGCACTGTCTTTTGCTTTTCATGATCTCAAGCATATAGTTGAGGCCTATCTAGATGATTTAACATTGTTATCATCCTATAAGTTATAGGATCAACTGGTGACTGGGATATTATCTGTCTATAGTGTTTTAGTTGACAAATGATATTTCATTCTGCAAATAATTTAAAAAGAAAAAAGAAAGAAAAAGAAAAAAGAAAGAAAAAGGAAAAAAGAAAGAAAAGAAAAGAAAAAGAAAAGAGGGCATAAAAGAATTCAATAAAAGCCCCATGCAATAATGACAACTTGGTTCATACCTTTCAAGCATGGCCAAGTTCCTTTTAAATTGATGTTTATAGGGTAGTGAATGAGTTTGGCTAAACAATTTAATCTTAGCCAAAATGTCTAGGTTAGATTAGTGAATAAATCTGACCAGACTGTCTAATCTTGGTCAGATAGCCCCAGGGTAGAGTAAATTCTTAACCCAACAGTCTAATATGGGTTAATCATCATAGGAAGATAGGTTTGAATGTAAGCTAGTTGCCTTGTTGCTTCATTTCAATAAAAACCAGTTTGATGTAAGTGTTGCACCATGTTTTCAGATGCTTAAAAAGATCGTTTGCCTAAACCCTTCATGGTGTCTACTTGGAAAACCTTGGAAAAACCCATAAAAAACATTTACCCTATATTTTTCCCTGACGCATGTGTTTTTTTCCCCCCACTTATGCCCCTTGCACATATCAATGGTCCCGATCATGGCGCCCAGATCTACGGTGGACAGAGCATTCCAGACCCCCCCGACCGTTCTGCTTTTAATCCCGGGGGGGTCCGGAATCGATGATAAGACTCACAGTCATCTGGACGGCTCAAGACTGAGCGCTCAAATCAATGGTCATTATTGGATTACGGACCCCCCCGTCTGTTCTTCCTTTAATGGAGGGGGGGGGGGTCCAGAATGGGTGATAAACAGAGCGCAGAGATCTGCGGCTCAGGAACAGGCGCGCAGATCAATGACCCAAAATGATTTCGGACCCCCTCGGATGATCTGTTTTTAACTGAGGGGGGGGGGTCTGGAATGTTATTCTTCCTCTGGAGGGTCCCTTATTATATGTGGCGTAAATATATTGCCGCCGAGTCTCATCACCATCTTCTATCTGACAGACCTCCTTCACCACGGGACGTCACCTTCCACCTTTCCCGAACTAGTCATGTCCCATAACAACCTTCAGTGCTTCCCCCCTTTTCGCTCGTCGCAAGCCCCTTATTACGACTTTCACCTCCAATCGACAGCCTCCACGTCACCCATTCGTATCCCTCCGCCACCGTCACCTGCCATCTCACCCTCAAAGTGATCCGTTGGCCATTTATTACTGGATAACCTATCCGTTATCCAGCTGACCTGTCTCCCGTGCCCAACTGACCCCTGTTTAAATAAAAATACCGTTATTCCCCCTTACTGTCGCCATTTACCCATCGCACCAGAGAAATTTACCGCTTACTCCTCCATTACAGTCCTTTTTCCTCATCCACAGTCAGTCGCCCCCACTAACGTTGTGTTTTATTGCAGGTACTGTTGCAGAGATGGCGCCAAAATCCAAACAAACAGAAGGAGAGGAGAATCTGTTTCTTCCACCTCCTGTCGACCTGGACAAGATCCCACTGGTCGACAAGGACCGATTAATCGCAGACACCAAATGCAATTTTGATTTCTCAGACCTCCAGTCATGGCTCAGGGAAGTTTTCCTGGACCAGAGTGATGAAATTGGATTCTGGGAGTCCAATTTACCCCTATACCTTTTCCCTCAGATCCACCATTTTCCCGAGTTCGGTCTCAAATGTCAAGCTCACTATATTTCCGAACAAAGAGCCGTCATCTCCTCATCCGGAGAGATCCTGTTCCTCATCACGCCCGAATCCTCAGACCAGATGATGCAAATCCCTTGAGCCGACTCTGCGTCTCCCTTCAACTTGGAAATTCTCACGGAATTGTACCAGAAAATGACCTTCCCCCAAAGAGCTCAAATATTCGAGCTTTTCCTTCCCCCATCCACTCAATTTCCCTCCACAAATCCTCCTTACCCGTCTTCCATGTTCTCCACTAAGGGAAACTAGGTCATCTCATCCCTTTGTGCGTTGTTAGGATACTATTCTGATCAGTGGGTAGATGAACCCATCCTAGGTTTTCTATCCATCTTCTCTACCGATGAAAAGCCCACCACCTAGTTTGATTTCAGTACGTTCTTGGCAAAAAATATTCATGAACAGTTCATGAATTTCAGCACGGAAGGCATGTTCAGATACTCATCAATACTAGCATACTTGTTCGTCTTCTTCCAGGCGGATAAGTTTGTCTTTTCCATGTAGAAAATGGATGGAGATGGTAGACCTCAGGCGGTCACAACATGGACCTCCTTGCTCAAGCACAACTCCGCTTATTTTAGCTTCAAGGATTTCATCGACCAGTTCTACCACCCTGTGGTAAGTATTCTAAGCTGAAGGCCCGAGCCTCGGATAAACGATGAAGTCCAGAGAATCCTGCATCTCTCGGACAACACAAAGACCAGGGATTGGTTCTTGTATAAAGATTACACCGAGATCAGAGTATACGGGTGCGAGTTGGCACCGTATAAGTTGCCCAAGTATCGGCCCGTCAGAATCTTTGCTTTAGAATATATAAGGCAGATTATTAATTCAGACGATATCCATTTTGTGTCGTTGAAGAAAAAGCAACAACTAAGAATCAAGGGGAAGATTGGCTCCTTCATCTGCAACAATCATGGTGCTGGGGAAGAGGCAGACAGGATGCTGAGGGAGATGAAGTTCTTCATGAGATTCCTATGGTATTATGATCCATGTGGGATCATCTCAGGGATGAGGGTCAAGAACAAAAAAATTCCATATATTCATGAGTCCAGGCCTGAAATTGAAAGATTTGCAAATCAGACAGTGTGGGAGCCCAACACATTGGTAGAAGTAGAACAACAAGGTCCCCCTGCCACTATGTCACCAATGACCACGCCACAGGTCCCAAAAGAGAAAAGGCCAAGGCAATATTTGTCTTCGCCTGTCACTGAGGTATCTTCTGAGGAATTCCAGCTGCATACCAAGAGACCTAAGACTGCTGCAGCTCTTGGTCTGACCGGGGAAAAAGAAGCCTCGTCTACCACAGTGACCAAGTCTGTTATTCCACCCTTCGGTTCGAGCGTCCATAAGGCCATAACCTCTGTAGTGACGGAGAAATCTACAAATCCTCCATTGACCACCCAGCCAGGCAAGGGGGGACCCAAGCTGAGTATTTTCGAGAAGTATGAGCTGATCAAGAAAAAGAACCAGACCCTTACCAACAGTACTTGCACTCAGTTTTCGAAGAAGACGTCGACTTCACAGCATAGGCTACTGTCTGCATTTGACACAGAAAAGGGCAGAATGCACATGGCCTCCTCCAGGCACAGGTACCAGACCCCAAAGTGATCACTGATTATAAAAGGGCCACCTTCGAATTCCAGATGAAGGACCTGCATCCGACCGATCAAATGGATCTGCACAAGCAGACAGGGGAAATGGTTTTCTACACACTGGCACATGCTTCTACTGCTGCTTCAAAATTACAGGTGTCCCTGAACAATGTTCAAACATAGCTCAGGCTGGAGAAGATATCGTCCTTTGCAAAGGACAATAGGATCAAGACTTTTGAGGAGCTAGTCCTCAAGATCAGTTATGATCCTTCGAACGTTAAAGCAGTGGAGGAAATGATAAAGAAGAAAAATGCTGACATAGCCTCCTTGAGAAAACAACTGAAACTCCTGCCCACAAAGGATTCACAGGTGAAGGAGATAACAGAGAAAGAAGGAGAGAACGATGAGATGCTAAGGATGCTCATGGAGCAGAATGCACAGCTTAAAGAAATGGAAGTTGAGATGGAGAAGCTATTAAAGGAGAAAGAGCAATTGAAGCCAATGGAAGTCATTCCATTGAGTTCTATCCCAATCTCAGGAGCAAGCACAACCTCAACAACAGAAATCCCATTCGCGACTCCATTGACATCACAGGAGAAGAAAACCGACCTTGCGAAGTCCATGGAAAAGATGAACCTACAGGAAACAAACATCAACAGGCTTAAAAAAGAAGTTGAGAACCTTTAGGAACTCAAAATTTCCTTCCAGACCAGCCTCTCCAAGGAAAAGCAGGTGACAGAGCAGCTCAAGCAAGAATTACAGCAGCTCCAGAAGCAAACAGTGGCAGGAAAGACTTTGGCCGAGGTTAAAGAGAATGTATGGACAAACATCACTAAGTCCATGAATGAAATATATCCAATGATCCAGATCATGTTCGAGCAGAATGAGTTGGTGCTGAGAAGCAAACAAGCCATTGAAAAGATCAGATCGGAATTGGGAGAGATGCCAACACAAGCGAACGAGATCATCAAATTCCTCAATTCGAAGACCAGGGAAGAGCTGGAAGAGATGAAGATTGAAGACAGAACAGAGACCATCCTTGAGGTCAAAAGAGTTTTGACCAAGAGAGGATTAATACTTCAGTTGGAAGAAAAGGTTCAGGCCATGGACCTGGGGGTACAAAAATTCTTCAGTAAGATTGAAGCTCTCTAGAAAAAAGGCCTTCCTGGTCTGAAGGTAATCAATGATAAATTGATGACACTCCCAGACTATAAGAAGCGATTAGCCAAAGTGGATAAGGACAATTCAAATTTTGCGGGCATTCAAGGGAGCATCACTGGCAAGGCATTCCTGGATGCCCTCCGGTGGGACATCAGTATCCAACACGAGATTCGATACATCTTCCTCACAAAGCTGACATTCGCCAAGTACACAGAAATGGACGAAGTGTATCGAAGACTGCTCAAAGTCAACATGCCCAGTCATCTCAGATGGGAGGAGCTCTGTGATCTAATTGATTAGTAGATGAGCTGTCCCGGTCCAGTCAACTGTCCAGTCAGACGAAGTCGTGCAGAGGCTTCATCAACGGCCTACCCGGAAATCAGCGTGCAGTTACACCACATCATCAAGTAGTTCCTAGACTTAGGAATTTTGTTAAGTTAGTTTGGCCAAAAATAGATTTAGCACGTCCTAGTCATTAATGACAGGATCTTTGTAATTTGAATTATAAATACTTCATCTTTCTAAGTATCGAGGGTTGTTGATCTTCACACCCTGACGCTATCAGACTATAATCTTTTGAAGAGATCTTCCATTAATAAAAAGGAGGCACTTTTACAGGATTCTTGCGTGTACTCACTGGTGATGTTTTTCTCTTTAAGTTGAATGTTATTCTCTCTTTGTTAACATACTGTTTTCCACATCTAATCTTTAAGAGTAACGAAAGTTGCATGATTTATCTCGTATACCCTGTTTTCTGACTCGAAAGATTTTAGTGTTTATCTTCTGGTGTTTTCAATTAAGAAATTTTTAACTGCTTCTTTGGTTGAAATTATCTTTCTCATCTTTTCTTCTGTTCATCATTTAAGCTACTAAAAGATCCAGTGATTATATTATCTCGCCCTGTGAAAGTTTTTCCCTTGACGTTTCTGGTTTGTATTTCATATTTTATTAAAACACAGACCCCATAGCCCAATGGAGGTGTAGACTGTCTCAACCAACTCGGAAAAACACTTTGACAACGAAAACCGACCTATTTATTTACCTAGCCTAATATTTGAAATTTGAAACATAGCTAAATCATATAGAGAGATCCCTCTCTGAAGTTGGAAGGGCTAGATCCCAGCTTCAAAAGTGGTTGGATAAAGTTACCTTAGTAGATTTCTTCTGCTGTCAACCTCTAAGAAATTTACCAAGTGCTAAACATAGTGGTGACTCCACTGGGGACGAACATAAAATTTATATTTTCACGTTTTCTTTTCCTCTAAAAAGAAAGTTTGTTCCTGAAAGATTTCAAATTTGAGAAGAAAGTAATGTTTAGAGGTTGATTAAAATTTGTACATATTATTTTCGGACTCATAAAACTAAAATATATATATATATATAAAAATAAAAAAGAAATCTGGCTCCCAAGAAAGTCTATACTCGATCTCATCCAGACCCAGAACCTGCAAAAGTGACAGATAACCGAGAACAATTACTCAGGAAAAAGACCGTAGCTGAAGGCTCAGTGAGTCATAATCCCTTGCATAAGTCCCTTTCCTTTTTTGGGGAAACCTGTTACCTTTCAAAACCCTAACTCTGACACCTTTTCCCAACAAAGCCTGGTTAGAACACGGTCCGATAGTTTTGTGACTGAAATCTTTTTCGACCCAACCGTTTTGCAATCTCGAACCCCTGAAGTTCTGTCTCCCACTGCTAAACTGCAAATCACTCCCTCGGTGCTATCCAGTCCCTCCTCATCCTCGTCTTCAACCACTTCCTCGCCGATCATCTAGCCTGTTATCCCACCTCCTCCACCCATCATGGTGGCTAGGTATGCTCCCTTGGTGTTGGCTGCCCCTTTTCATGCCATGCCCCAAGACTATCAAACTAGACTCCCACAGTTCGATGCAATAGGACCTTTAAGTGCACAAAAACATGTTGATAAAATGAATGATTATTTTGATTTGCATGAAGTAGATGAGGTTGACCTTCAAATGAGATTGTTTGCCCAAAGTTTGACAGGTGACGTTAAAAAATGGTACAAATCCTTACGTGCTGCCTGTTGGAGCCGCCCCTGTTTTTCCTTCAAAAGCCATAAAACTCTGAAAGAAGCTTTTTGTTGCCTGAATAAGTAATCGTTTGTCACTTACTAAAGGCCCGTTTTTCACAAGTATGTTTGTCCTTAAAGATTTTTCCAAGTTTCGTGATCTCGCAGGCCAGACACCTCATTCCTTGAACTCACAAAGTCCCGAATCACGAGAAGTGCGAACTCGGATTTAATTTTCGTCCAAGGCAAGAATAGTATAAGACCTATAACCCTTGGATATGACATCCTAGGGATTTCGCTCTTCGGCATTTCTCGACCCTAAATTTTTCCTTTCTCAAAACCGAGAGCCGAGAACACGATAATTTTTTCAA
>ML813293.1:129485-152401 GCA_009831015.1 Picea engelmannii | reverse complement strand
CATGATTCTATTTTATCCCGAGCATGGGTATGCCCACCTCAGTGAGACATTTGTTATTTTGCAGACGACACCTCCCGGTTCCTGATCCTTGGTCTCAATCGTTCAACACATCAGTAAAGATTGGTAATGTATTTCGGCCATCATATGATCTTTTGACCTCACACATTAGGGGGCATCTGTTATAACCCTAAATTGCACCACACATGCTTACCTGGCATCAGGCCATCTCATATCCCTTCTTTGCCAAAGCACTGCTGAACAACTCTTTGAAAATCCTCTTTTATAAAGGCCCACGTGCCCTACTCCATTAATGCACGCATGTACACACTGGCTAACCCAAATCAGCCCGCGTGGACTGACAAAAGCACAGAAAAAAGAATGTTGCCGACGAAACACAAAAGCTATGGGTGAGTTAACTGAAACTCCCAGCCATGCATGGAAAAAATATACAGAAACTCGAAAGGCTCTTCACCATTTCGAAAATAGATAGAAACTCGAAAGGCTCTTCACCATAACCTTCCTCCTTAGAAAAAATAATTTTCCTTTCTCCAAATCCAGAGCTTGTTTAGAGAGCAAATCTGATGTCATATTAAATTCCCTATATATATGTTGAATCTTCAACACCTGGAATTTTGAACTCAGATGAAAAATGTTTCCCATCTAAGGCTTTGAAGAGATCACCTGCATATTATTTTGGAAGGAAAACCAATCAATTATAAATTTTGAATCTCCCACCAGTTTCAAACAAGTAACTTTCTTGAAATGAGAAAAAAAAAATACTCCATAAGGCCAACAACTCCCCTTGTGAATTGGTCCCTTGATCACAATTCATTTTAATCCCTAATACACTCATATCTAGACATTTTAAAATTGCACCAACTCCACATCTGGCACCCCCATTCTGAGAAGCACCATAAAAAAACCCACTGATATATTACTCTCCATAAGAGGAGGATGAGGTATTCTTTGAACCGAAACATATTTATCTTTTTCTATCTCACCCATATATTCCAAGACCAGATTACAAACCCTAGAAAGAGATAATTGAAAACCTTCAAATATAATATAATTCCGGTGCCTCCAAATTTTCCAACATATAAAACAAGGATTTTTCTTCCATGTGTTGGAGAAATTACTATTTTTGACACACTAGTTCAGTGGGAGTTAACTCACTAGTTTTATTTTATACTTTCTATTTTGACTATCACTATTATGCATGCATGCATGCATTCCTAAGGAAAGCCAACTTTTTGATTGATTTTATTAATTATGGAATGTTCTACCCTATACATGAGTGTATTTCATTCATTCATTATATCATATTGATCATCATATGTATCGATCATTCATTCATTGATCAACTCATTGGAGTAGTGGGAATATATTTTCTCATTCTTCCATATTGAATCTCTCTTCCTTTCTTGATAAGCTTTGTTTGTACTTTCTTTAGATAGATATCATATGTAGGTTTTATGAAAAATTGACATGGTATCAGAGCTAAGCTACTTAGAGCAATCCAAACAAGCCAAAGAATAAGGAAAATCAGAGTTTCAGCGAAAAAATCCATGGTCGTACCTTTCTGCAGTGATTTCTCCCAAAATAGTAACTTTCTAAGGAAATGGACCATGTGAGAAGTAAATCGACCTATTCTACAAGTGGATTTTCAACTGTATGGAGAAATCCCTCACTGTTTTCTCATAAAGGGAACCTAAAGATCACCTCATGACGTTGATACAAAGTTTCCATTTAAAGTGAACTTTTTGTAGTGATTTCTCCCAAAATATTAACTTTATGAGTAAACGAACCACGTGCGAAGTAAATAGACCCATTCTACAAGTTTTTTTTCAACCTTTTAGAGAAATTTCTCATCGTTTTCTAAAAAAGGAAGCCAAAATATCGCCTCCTGAAACTGATACAAATTTTACATTTGATGTGTCGTTTCTGCAGTGATTTCCCAATTTTTTTACTTGTAGATTGAGAGTAAAATTTTAGGGATTTCTTAGACTCAGTTGGGAGAGAATCATTGTAATGGAGGAAAAATATGCAGTTGTATTGACCCTTCAGATTCTGAATCTAAAACTTGTTAAATAAGTTAGAAAACTTCGAGGTGAACAAGATAGATCCAATATTTGTCTTCAAAACATGTCTACCTATTTTTCCAGGGATTCTCGACTCATTGGGAGTCTAATGGAAGATCAAGAAGATCAAGTTGATACTTGGACCACTCACATTAATGATATGGAGGAGAAATTCACTCTTCTCAATGAGCATTTGTGGTTGATTTAAAAGAGAAGGAAGATAGTATTGCTTGTTTGCAGAAAGATCTGAAATAGTCTCTTGCTTCTAATGTCGATGTTGCATTGCTAAGTACTACTGAGCTTCCTTCACAAACTTTTGAGTTTCACACTCGTGGTTTTGGTTCAAAATTGATGCATAAGATGGGATACATTGGTGGTGTCCTTGGTAAGAATGGACAGGGGATTGTACATCCAATTCAGTTCGTGATGAGACCAATAAAATCCAGACTTGGTTTTGTTGGGACTTCATTGTCAGTAGCAATTTGTCTCGATATTTCAACCACTAAGACTCTATATTTTCAATCACAAGAGTCCATCACACAAGATGAATATTCTATTGTTGAGTTGCATAAGCCACCACCTACATCTCTTATTGATACAACTTTGTATCTTTCACAACCAAATTCGACACCAACTTCAACATCAAAGTTTTTGGAAGCAACATACTCTTCAACAACAGCTACAAGGTCTACATCATCCACATATCGACATCATTGACATCATTATCAAAGACATTGTTGCATTCCTTTTAGGTATCCTCAACTTTTTGTCAGTTCCTCTTCTTTCAACTCATTGATGAAGAGGCATATACAACAACATCTTGGCAAAGTACCAACTCCGTGTTGGACATATTGTCATTGATGTCAATAGTCGAAGTCATTGTTACGCGATGACGAGTTTTTATGAAGAATTATCATTGATGAAAAATAGGGCGTGGAAGAACATTAGTCAAATCTTAGAGGGAAAAGGGCATTGTATAAATTCTATCGGGATTGAAATCCACACAACAAAACTCCAAAAGAATCGAGGAGGAATTCTGTCCACTGATGTAGTTTTTCGGGACAAACCAGGACCGTCAGATTGAGGGGAATTTAGGGAAGAATTAAATATCAATAAACAGATTTGAAGAAGGATCTTCAGAAGGTTTCTCAGCCGTTAAGATCAAGGAGGGACTTTAGATGAATTCTAGACCATCCGACCGAGTAAAGTGGAAGGATAGAGTAAAGCATGAGATGCTAACCGACAAGAAGAAATCATCGTAGTATTATGACTTGTTTGGTAGGTAAACACCAGAGGGATTGAGCTTCTCAGAGTTTGAGTAGCCCGGATTCCTGGAGTCACAAATAACCGAATAACCAAAGAGAGGAGCTCCTTTGTACCTAAGCCCACAGTCCTAGCTCCTAGACTTATGAAAAAATATCAGAGAAGGGAAGTGTTGATAAGCACTTCGACGAAAATTTCTTCAGAAGAGTTGAATGACTACAAAGACTGGAGTCCCGAAGCACCGAAGTCCCAAAGTGAACGAAAACCATCCACTCAACTACAGATCAAAAATCGACCGTCCGATCTACTTCAGCGAAATGCACTTCCGGAGGGATTGAACCTTTCAGAGTCCGAGTAGTCCAGAGCCCCAAAGTCACGAATGGACGAAATGAATCTGGAGCATTGATCTAATAACTGATCACAGTTGTTGGATCACGTATTCATGTGAACCTATGAACATCAACACATTAGGAGATCCACATCAGCAAGGCCATGTTAGCAAGGACACATGGTGCAATTATATGGTTACAAGTGTCTAGGTTCACATGACACTTTAGGTTACATAAGTCACGAATATAGGTGACATGTGGAAACCACTTAGCCAGTGCCACATCATCAGTGACATCAACAAGTTACGTCACTCTGGGAGTATGTACTTCGTGGGAAACCAACATCTACCACCAGTAGCTGCCCGAAGCACCGAAGCATGAAGTCACGAACTAACACCGGTCGTCATTCTAATATCCTCCAGATTCTCACATGACCATTGGATCAAAACATAGTGGAAAGATACGTAAGAACTCCAATGTTGACCACTTCGGCGCTGACCAAGTCTGGATGAAATTGAAGCAGCAATTGCTTGGACCCCTGAAGCCCCGGAATCCCGAAGTTAATAGTGGATTTCCATATCAACCGTGGAATAATTCATATCATTAGATTAAGAAGTAAAAGGACATGTAAGGATTTGATCTATATTGTTGATTTTGTTCCAGGAATCATGCCAACCATCGGATCAAATCTAGTGAGAGGTAACCACTTCAGGGAGTTCAAACTCCAAAAGATTGGATGAGAGAGAAAATGCTCGAAGGTCGAAGTTCAGAGGACTAGGTTCCAGCCCCTGGTCATGGGTTATTAACACATAAATCTGTGAAGCACTGGGAACATCGCTTAAATTAATAAGCCTGTGGTTTTGCGCATTTGGTCACATGTAAATGGTTTGAAGGAAACACCTCGGCATAATTCGATTTCTGCAATATTTGCAGAGACATGGAATTGCATTGAACATGAAATCGATCCATATATGTGATAAATTTATGAAAATCACTCTCACTAAATTTAAAATATTCACGATAATGTTTGAATAATAAAAGAGATTATTGTTAATTTAAAATGAAGAGGTGCGATGGTCCAAAAAAAGGGACACAATGCTTCATAACTCACACCAGTTGGAAGATTATATAAATGAGAAAGAATGGTGAGAAGAAAGTGTCTCTGTAGTCGATATCAGAAGAAGATTCCAAGAAGAAGAACTAATGATTCTTATGCAGCAAGGGTGGAAGGGAGGAGCACATAATGATTCATATCCTTTACTAAGTAAAGATAAGGGAGTTGGTGCTTCCAAGGGATTTTCCATAAAGACAAGGGATTTGGTTCTTCCTAGGGTTGGTGCCTTAAAGATAAGGGAGTTGGTGCTTCCTAGGGTTGGCTCCCTAAATACAATGGAGTCGGTGCTTCCTAGGGTTGATACCCTAAAGAAGAGGATTGGTGTCTCCTAGAGTTGATGCTCTAAAAATGATTGGTGTCGTTCTCTATTTCTCTATAAAACCTTGTAATTTTTGTTAATTATATATTTATAATTGATTTTAAATACAAATCCATTGTTGATATGTTGTGGTAAATAATAAAAATATCAAATTAAATGCTAATTGTTGAAAAATGGAAATACTGATTCACCCCCCCTCTCAGTATTTCGAACAATTGTTATTAGAGAGGGTGCCTTCAACACAATCTAATAACTGGAAGGTAGATCCTAAAGATGGATCAACAAGAGGGAATGTCTAACAACAAAGCACCATTGTTCAATGGAGGTGGCTATGCTCTATGGAAAATAATATTGAAAAACTTTCTGTTGGCTCTTGGTTTTGATATCTGGCAATGTATTGTAGATGGTTACACTACACCAACTAATCCACCCAAATATGTTGCGAGAAAGAAAATCTGGAATGACAATTAAAAAGAAGTTAATGCAATTCTAGGAGGGTTGACAAATTCTATATGTGTGAAGGTTATGCATTGTAAACCAACCAAATAAATATGGGACAAATTGGAGGTTGTATATGAAGGAGATAACAAAGTCAAGGAAGCCAAAATACAAACCTATAGAACTCAATTTGAAAATATGAAAATGAAAGAAGTAGAGAACATTGTTGAATACTTTCATAGGGTAGATGAAGTGGTTAATTTAGTCAGAGAAGCAGGATAAGAACTTACAGATAAACCTATTGTGAAAAATATACTAAGGTCATTAACTATGAGACATGATGCCAAGATTTCTACAATTGAAGATATGCCTGATCTTGACACACTCACAGTTGATCAACTTCATGGAATTTTTACAGCATATGAAATGAGAACAAGGAATAATAAACTAGAAAAAGATGAAATAACCTTTAAAGCATCTAAAGAAAATAAGAAACATGAGCATATGTTTCATGAAGGTCAGTCAAACATATCTGATGTAGAAGAGGCCAAATTTATAAAGAAACTTCAGAAAGGATGGGGAAAATATAAAGGAAAGTTACCCTTCAAATGTTTCAACTATGGAAGAATTGAACACTTTACTAACAAATGTCCCTATCCCAAGTAGGAGGAAAATTATGAAGAAGTTCACAACCAGACAAACCAATACAAGAAGAAATTTTGTAAGAAAAAGAAAAACTTCTACTCTAAAGAAGACATCAGCTCTTCAAACATGAGTGAAGATGAGAATTTAGAGCTTCTATTTATGGAAATGAATACTCAAAATAATGATGTAGGTGATGAAGGAAATTCTGAATTTGAAGGAGAAGTGAACCTAGAAGCATAACCGATTAGTGCTTTGGAGGAACTAAGAAAGTATAAAAAGAAGAACAAGCTACTTAGGGCACAACTTCAATAATTTGAAGAATCACATGAATCAAAAGAAATAGATGCATTAAGAACTATCAAAGAATTAGAGAAGATCATCGGTGATTTAAAATCCCAGCTCTTGGAAGCTAATAAAATTGAAGAAGTCATTTTAAAACAACTTAGTGAGAAATAAAAATTATGTGAGAAACAAGAAGATGAGATTAAGCTACTAAAATATGAACTTGAATAAGAAAAGAAGGGATCAAAATTTGGAAATAGTTCAAAGATATTGGATGAAATTCTTAGTAGTCAGAGGTCACCAAACAACAAGACTGGTTTGTGATAAACCCAAGACTCAACTTCTACATCACAAGGATCTGTCAAAAGACCAATCAGTTATACAGATGCTCTAAAGGTCTGATTAAGAAGAGAAGATAATAAGGAAAAGATGATACCATTGAAAACTGTTCCATACAAACATAAATCAACATTCCCTATTAAAGTAAAAAATGATAGGAAGAATACAATTACCAGAAGGAATCCTCCTAATAAATATCTATTTATTGGATATTGTTACTCTTGCAATAATTTTGGTCATAAGGAAGTACACTGCAAATCTTATGGACAATACAATAACAAAAATCTCCAAAGATATAAGAACAATAGGTACAATACAGAGAAGAGAAAGTACAACTCATTTTCTCCTTTGCAAAACTTCAATATTGAATGTCAAAAATGCAACAACTATGGTCATAAAAATAGAGAATGTATATTACCAATGCAATCCTTAAAGATAGGAAACCCTAAAAAACATAATAAGAATATATGGAAAAGAAAATATGAAGTACCAAGCAAGAAAGATGATGAATATACAACATCTGAAATTGATGAAGTTAATAGTAGAAGAATGGTGGGTAAAACTTCTAATAAAGAATATAAAAATGAAATCTATGCATATAAAGTAGATCAAGCTCAAGACAATAAAACTCGTAAAGAAAAATCTGACACAATTACATAACTTGATAATGTCATGCAAGTAGATTATCCGTTACCCAACAAATGGAAAATAAGAAAAAGGAAATTCTCAAAACAAGGTTAAAAAAGCTTATGGTGCACAAAACAATGATGATGATGATGAACCTTCAGTAAGCGATCAACCAAAAGAATTAAGTGATGATGATATTGGAGGTTTTCAAACCCTATTTTGATGATCCATTGAAACTTCTTATAAAAAATTAGAAACAAAAGAGGGGAAGGAGAAATTAGGGAAGATTTAAAATTGTTCTTGTTGATACTCCTTTGAGTATTGAAGCACAAAAAAATGAATAGATAACTAGGATCATCGAAAGCATCATGGTTTGATGGTATAACTCTATGCAAGTTATGACATAGTTTGTTGCAGGTCTTCATTTGCCCAGGAATAATGCAAGTTATGTATTCTCTCAGTAAATTCATGTGATATGATTATTCATTGGTCTCAAAGTGGTTATAATTGGAAAAAGCCTAAATAGAAGTTAGTATGTGGGAAAGAAATGGAGTGAGTGGAAAAGTATAAATACAAATATGCTTGTTTAATTTGTGAGAGAATGGGTAAGGAGGATATCAAAGTGTAAGAAAACTCTGTGGTCTGGTTTCTGTGATGGTAGTTTTACAACATTGAGGCAATGATGAAGACATGCCGAGTAAAAGTATGAAAATGAAGGGAAAAGACTGGAAATTGAAGTCTCAGGAACAATTATTATGAAAGAGGTTGTACCAGGTACTGACAGTGACTGGGATAGTGACATAGAAAATCTGAAGATGTATTGGCTGGTTGATGTGTGTTTGAGTTGGATGGATAAATAGATCAATTGTAGTTGGATAGATTGAACTCTATCGACAAGCTGAGTCATGCGACAAGAAGAGTATAAAAGTATCTTAGATGAATTGAGAAGCATTGTACAATAGAGAAGCAATGGAAAGGTCCAAGGATCGTTTGATAAATATGAGCTACAATTGCACAATGTTCCAGTATGGCAACAATATCTGTAGCAACAGTAGTATGTTGTATATAGTGGTATACATGTCATCTTGTAGAGATGATAGGGGGATAGACCCTCTCAGGGAGAGAAGTTAGAGGCAGAGAGAGAATATTGACATGGGGAGTCATTTAGTTAAGATAGACACAGATTAATCATAGGAGGAGCAACCCTTTTCCATTGATGTCAAAGGGGGAGAGTAACTTCATAAGAGAAAAGAATCATCACAGAGGGAGTTTTTGTATGAAGTTGGTGTGTTGCCATCAATGACAAAGGGGAAGCTTTTTGGACATATTGTCATTGTTGTCAATAGTTGAAGTCATTGTTATGTGATGATGAGTTTTTATGATGAATTGTCATTGATGAAAAACATGGAGCAGGAGAACATTAATCAAAGCTCGGAAGGAAAATATCATTGCATAAACGCTATCGGGATTGAAATACACACAGTAAAAATATGAAAGAATCGAGGAGGAAATTTTTCCATTGATGTAGTTTTTTTTGGGAAAAACCAGGACTGTGAGATTGAGGGGAAGTTAGGGAATAATTAAATCTCAACCAAAATATCTAAAGCAGGAGCTTCAAAAGGTTTCCCAGTCGTTAATATCAAGGAGGGACTTCAGATGAATTCATGACCATCTGATCAAGTAAAGTGGAAGGATAGAGTAAAGCATGAGATGCTAACCGACAATAAGAAGTTATCATAGTACTATGACTTTTTCAGTAGGTAAACACTCTGGAGGGATTGAAATACTCAGATTTCGAGTAGCCCGGAGCCCCGGAGTCATGAATAGATGAATACCCTAAGAGCATAGCTCCTTTATGCCTAAGCCCACGGTCCTAGCTTCTAGACTTATGAAAATATATCAGAGAAGGGAAGTGTTGATAAGAACTTTAGAGGAATTTTCTTAGGAAGAGTTGAATGACTGCAAAGACCGGAGTCCCAAAGCACCGAAGTTTCGAAGTGAACGAGAATATTCCACTCAACTACAGATAAAAAATCGACCGTCCGATCTATTTTAGAGAAATTCACTCTAGAGGGATTGAACCTCTCAGAGTTTGAGTAGTACGAAGCCCCAGACTCATGAATGGACGAGATGAATTTGGACCATTGATCTAAGAACTGATCATAGTTGCTGGATCAATGATTCATATGAACCTACGTCCATCAACACATCAGGAGATCCACATCAGCAAAACCATGTCAGCAAGGACACATGGCTCAATCAAATGGTGACAAGTGTCTAGGTTTAGATGGAACTTTAGGTTATGAATCTAGGTGACATGTGGAAACCACACAACTGGTGCTACATCAACAGTGACATCAACAAGTTACGTCACTCTGGGCATATTTCCTTTGGGGGAAACCAATGTCTACCACCAACAACTTCCTGAAGCACCGAAACATGAAGTCACAAACTAACGTCGGCCGTCGATCTAAGATCATCCAAATTTTCACATGACCGTTGGATCAAAATGTAGTGGAAAGATACATAAGCACTCCATGTTGACCACTTTGGCGTTGACCAACTCTGAAGGAAATTGAAGCAACAATTGCATGGACCTCTGAAGCCTCGAAGTCTCAAAGTAAATAGTGGCCATCCATATCAACCTTGTATTAAGTCATAATTGCTAGATTAAGCAGTAAAAGGATAAGTAAGGATTGGATCTATATTGTTGATTTGGTTCTAGGAATCATTCCAACCATCAGATCAAACTTGGCGAGAGGTGACCACTTAGGGGATTTGAAACTCCAGAATATTGGATGAGAGAGAAAATTCCCGAAGTTCGAAGTCCAAAGGACTAGGTGCCAGCCCCCGGTCATGGGTTACAAACACATAAAGTCATGAAGCACTAGAAACATTGCTTAAATTAATAAGCCCGTGGTTTTGCGCATATGGTCACATGTAAATGGTTTGAAGGAAGCGCCTCTGTAGAATTTTGTTTTTGAAATATTTCCAGAGACATGGAATAGAGTTAAACACATAATCGATCCATATCTGTGATCGATTTATGAAAAGCACTCTCACTGAATTAAAAACCTTCACGATAATGTTTGAATAATACTATAGATTATTGTTAATTTAAAATGAAGAGGTGTGATGGTTCAAAGAAAGAGACACAATGCTTCACATCTCACACTAGTTGGCAGATTATAGAAATGAGAAAGAATGGTGAGAAGAAATTGCCTTTGTAGTCGAGATTAGAAGATCAAAGCAAAAGCAGAGTCCAAGAAGAAGAACTGATGATTCTAATGTAGTGGGGGTGGAAGGGAGGAGCATAGAAGAATTCATATCCTTTACTAAGTAAAGAAAATGTAGTTGGTGCTTCCTATGGTTGGTTCCCTAAAGACAAGGGAGTTGGTGCTTCCTAGGGTTTGTTCCGTAAAGATAAGGGAGTTGGTGCTTCCTAGGTTGGGTTCCCTAAAGACAAGGGAGTTGTTGCTTCCTAGGGTTGGTTCCCTAAAGAGAAGGGAGTAGGTGATTCCTATGGTTGGTACCATGAAGAAGGGGATTGGTGTCTCCTAGAGTTGGTGCTCTGAAAACGATTGGTGTCCTTCACTATTTATTTATAAAACCTTGTAATTTATGTTAATTATATATTTATAATTGACTTTAAATACAAGTCCATTATTGATCTATTGTGGTAAATAATCAAATATCAAAGTAAATTCTAATTGTTGAAAAATGACAATACTGATTCACCCCCCTCTCAGTAATTCCAAAAATTGGTATCAGAGCGGGTGCCTTTAGCACAGTCTAAGAACTGGAAGGTAGATCCTGAAGATGGATCAGCAAGAGGGAATGTCTAACAACATAGCACCATTGTTCAATGGAGGTGGCTATGCTCTATGGAAAATAAGAATGAAAAACTTCATGTTGGATCTTGGTTTTGATATATGGCAATCAATTGTAGATGGTTACACTGCACCAACTACTCCACCCAAAGATGCTGCAGGAAAGAAAATATGCAATGACAACTCAAAAGCAGTTAATGTAATTATAGGAGGCTTGAAAAATTCTATATGTGTGAAGGTTATGCATTGTAAGTCAACCAAAGAAATCTGGGACAAATTGGAGGTTTTATATGTGTTGGAACACATATAAATCCTAAGCCTTGATCTTTACTTTCTCCAACTTCATCCTTTTTTATAATGAATTGGAAGTCAAATTTTAAATGTTTAAATCAAATTTACTTCTAATCATAAAGCATGAACGATGTCCACCATCGATAAAGTTCCCCCGTTGATTGAGCGATCCCCCTTTTTCCCCGAGTTTTGGAGCCGCCTGATTGTTAAAAAGTAAAATCACTAAAGGTTGCTTCAGAGCTTCGTGCTTTGGGCATTTTTCCAGGCCTTAACATTTAAATCCCTGATACCCGAAAAGTGTCTGAAGGATCCTAGTCATAGTACACATGTACCTTTCTAAGTCTTCCCTGGATTGACATGTGTCATCCATTTCCAACCTTTTCATTTGAGGATTCATACGATTCTAAGTGACACATGACACCCCTTTCTCTCGACACGTCAACTAAAATGATGTCATCTTCGAAACATCACTACGGGTAATAGCCTTTCGGAAATATAATAAAGAGATAACCCACAAAACAACAAAATGCCAAAATATTAAACCTCAGTTAGTTAAGTTAACCTTGATTAAAAGTTAGTTAGAAATTGCACACTTCAGAGCTATGACCTTTGCCATCCATCATATTCTGAAATCCCAAAGTCCAAACTTCCGAAACATTTTAAACTTAAGTGGGGTTAATTGAAACTAAAAAATAATTATTTGATGATTAATCATTTCGTGGTTTTGGTTTTCGGGGATTCAATCTCAAGCTATTGTTAAAATCCCAAAGTCCGAGTACCCAAAAAACACTTAAAGTTAAAACACGATTAATTAATGTTTTAAACAAGATTATCTCACAATTAATCTTTTGTGAATTCACAATTCGGGAAATTTCAAACCTATTTCATCCAAGTCCCCGATCGTGAACCACCAATATTAATGGAATTAATCACAAATCAACGAAAATGATTTCAATATAGATAGCAGATCGCTGCCTAGATCTTCTCATTAAGGTAAATAAACTTATCGTCAATAAAGGTATTCTCAGATCAATACACTTGAGGTGAATAAGAATATTTGATTTTGAATTCCATTTTCATTCTCACAGAATAGCAAGTTTTAGCCAATTGAAAAGATCACGCATTCTCCTGTAACTGGTAACTCAGTTCTAATTTAATCAATATCATGGCACCATGAAATATGGCTAAAGCAATTGGTGAAAGCGTAAATCCAAACACAAATGTTCTATCAAACACCTCATCGAGAGCCATAGATACTGTAAAATCTTGGACATAGGTGTTCAATATTCTAGAGCACAAGCTTATAAATTTTCCAGAGGATTCAGGTGATGAAGTGAGCGAAACTCATGCAACTAAACTCAGGGGTATAGCTTAGTCAGAGATACAAAAAATAGTCGCGTGACTGAGGCTCATGTCATATAATGACATGATAGGCTGGGCCCTGGAAAACGTCGACATTTCAACCAGGAGCATTTACAAATCACATAAGGTTGTTGTTGGGTCTTTTCGACCAGAGCATATACAAGTAATGTATAAATTTTCCCTCATTTTTAAATATAGTTACAAAACTTCATTCATAATGGAGTTTGAGAAACTGGAGTGCACATAATATGAGAAAAACTACCCTAATTTAATCAAGGACTGGTGGGAGCACCCAGAGAAATTCAGAGTCGACACTCACGCCATATATGCCACTGCATCGTTAGAAGCCCATATGATTTATGTGACTATGATGTTATGTATAATTTTCGGGAAGAAGAGCTCCACTCACTTCCTGTTGGCATGGGTACCAATTATGCATGAAGTGGCCGAGGGATACTCTTTCAAATGGGCCAAGATGTTATCAGATAACCTGGCTAAGGAAATCACAGAGTACCAACAGGAAAAGTCCAAAGGGAAACTTTCCCCTTTCTATATGTCAGCATACATCATGGATGCTATTTGATTTATGAATCCTTTCCCTCTAATGGACTGGAGTTGGACCCCAAGCAGCGCTGAATGCATCCATTTCTATCATTTCAAGTTGTGGGAACACGAAGCCAGAGATTTCTTCTATGAAATATGTCATTATATAGTGGTTCCTATTCATATAAGCTTATATGGTTTCCCACCTCCTAGAATTTCAGACAAAATCATGGAAAACCTGGACAAACTAGCAGACTGGTACATCGAAGAAAACTTTTCCTACATCAGGGTTTTCAGGTGCTCGGTTCTCCTCCATTCTCTCCTAATTTTTTTACCAAATAGGCTAGTATGTTGGGAAGTGGCTTATCAGACCGTGATAGGGGGCATCAACAAGGAATTGAAAGCGACCCAGAAAAAGGTATGGCCAACCTTCCCTCTTCAGGTTGGTATGTTTTCATTGTTAGAATTTGGTTATTCTAAAGTAGAGGCTGCGGCTCTAGAATATATCAAGTTAGTTGACATTGAGTTTAGAAGGCACGATCCACAAAAGATAATGGAAATTCACCTGGCTCAATACAACTTAAAGAGGTATGTGCACAAGATTTACCCACAAGATAAAATATTCAAGGGAGTGAGGTCATACGAGGAAGTATTGGACAGAGTCCAAACTCTGTCACCAGATCCACAGGCCAACTTCTTCAATTTACAAAAACACAGAAGGAATAACTTGCCAATGTTACTATAGGGAGAGTCAGTAGACCCTTCATCTACACATGAGACTGTACCTCTGGGTTTCAAGACAGGGAGCTCTGGTGAAAAGGAAACTAAGGAAAATCCAAAAGACATTGAAGTCTCAATCGAAAAATTGGAAGATTTAGTATCAACTCTACTAGGCCCTCAAGAAAAGGCTCAGCTCGAAGCCTTTCTAAAATGAGGAGAGGATACATCGCTGTCTAGACCAGATAAACCGCTTACTAAAACAACAAAGCAACAATCGTCCACACAAATAGGTAACCCCATTATTTCATTAACACCGTTGCATTCAAGTGACAAATATCCCAGTTTCAAAGTCATCTTTATAAATGATCTTACCCCAATTTCATTCGAAGAAATGCCTCATTCAAACTTCTTTTTCAGCAAGAAGAGGAAGTCCATAGTTAAACGAGAAACACATCAGAAAGATGGTGCAACAGTCAAAAGGCAAACAATGATGTATGATGGATAGGGCCTAGATGATTCAAAATTCGCTAAGGAAATGGAAGGTTCATTAGGTGCCTTTTCCATGACTAATCAATGGTCAGTAGAAAATCTAGCTAAGCAACTGAAATAGACAAACTTGTTGGTAGGGCAGTTGCAAGACCAGATAACGAATATGGAACAGGATGTGAGAAATAAGATGAACAATGAGTTTGAACAATTCAGAGCCTACGAAAGACATGAGATACAACAATTGAAATCTAACCTTGATGAGCTCTATCAAAATTCATAGGCCAATAGAGGATTGGTCACTCACCAGGAAGAATTAATCAAGCAATTACAAGAAAAGATAGACTTGACTGAAGTTACAATAGTAGAGATCGCATCTTTCTGGGCTCAAGCACTGGAAATACATGAAAAGATAGAATCAACCCAACAAGATCTCTTTACAAAAGTACAAGCCATCCAAAGTTGTTACCAAGTAGTAGATATTTCCCTGAAGAACATCTATATTAAAGAAAGAGAAGCCTGCTCAGCTCAGGCTAAGTTTCAAGGGGCTATCTTGCTGGTACCAAAAGATGTTATATCATAAGTTTTTCGACTGTCTCTTTCTGATCAAACCAGAGGCAACATAATTTTGAAGGCCTAGGAAACAAATATGGCCGAAAGAAAAAGATTGGCCAGAGAGGTAAACGAAGCTTTTCTAGAAGAATTATCTTCACTAGACAAAGGGCTACTTGATGTTGAAGGAAATACTACCTCCGAAGCCCTGGGACAAATTGACATAGAAAAGAACCAATATAATTCCAAGACAAGAAAAGAAGAAGCCCTGATGACCATCCAGAAAATGAATCAAATTGATCTTCTCCAAATAAATAAATGTATAGTAAACCCAAGCTTACAGTTACAGGTCACATATTTAGGAGCAAAGAAGATAGAGTAAAAGTTTCCTCAGGTAGAAAGTGTTATCACCATAACAATTTTTCGATGGAATCCAAGTTCCGAGATTTAGCGAGGGGCCAGATCGGTGCGAAGACGCTATAGTTTGGAGGACAGGGTCACATTTAGCAGAGAAGGGATAAATATAGAGGGGCGTAGGTTTGATGGTACCCAGTGGGATAAATATCTGAAAACATCCCAAATCGATGGTCACAAAGCGTATCGGGCGGGGAACTAGCGTAAGGTTTATTCATTTGAGAGCGGGCTGATAGAAATACTATGGTTTCAGCCCACGACCACGTGGCTCCACCAGAGGCATATTGGGGAGAAAAATGGTCTACCCCAAACCTCTTTGCCTCTCCCCCGATATCGAAAATCATGTATAAAAGGAGGGTCCTAGGTCATTATTTTATGATATTTCAAATCATTTGAATGTTTGAAAATTGGTGCAAACACTTCATTCGAACTGAAGCTCAATAGTGAACCAGACTCGCGCATTATCCACTCATTCTCAAGTATTTTTCATCATGGCCATGAATCCTGTCATTTTATCCGTAAAAGAACAAGATTCCGCCTTGAAAGAAGAATCCCTAATTGATAGAGACTTTGATATTTTTAACACAGAAATAACCATCTCACCCATTTCTGTATCCAGAGCCAATTTGTTACATAATATAGGGAGACAAATACCTTTCCTCGAAGCGGTTCAAGCCTCCATAGTCCCTTACACTGTCGATGTCGCATTCCCTTTCCTAGAATTTGTAAGCTAGTGTGCCGATCAATACTCTCAGGAAGAAAAGGTAATTTTAAATAGGTTAGGGTCAGAGGTCCTGTGTAGAGTAGATATCCCGTCAATTCGACATGTCCTCGGTACTCCAGAGTCTCCCCTAGCTGTGTTTGAACCCTTTGAGGAAGAGAAGCTAATTACAGTCTATAGAGAATGTCCCCCCAAGGTCAAAACATATTTTTGCAGACCATTGTTAAACCCAAACATCATTCTGAGAGTCTGTTGTTTCCTATGCATGTAAGCGTCATGGTTATTGAGGTCTAGTGGGCCTGTTTTATACTCAGCTAGATATCAGGTTTGAATAACGACAAATTTGTAGTAGAGGTCATGCTGGGTTTTTTGTTGAACTTTTTTCAGTCAGAGTCCAGTCCATCAGTCTGTATTAGTTTTGAAGAGTTCATAGCTGATAATGTACACAAGTAGCTAGTGAACTTCCAATCATTGAGGCACTTAAGGTATTACACACACTTGCTGAGGTTGTTCCTAGAGACAAACAAGACAGAGTTCCTTGAATTTGAATTCATCTCGACTAAATGTAAAAGGATCACAATGCTCATTTTTATAAATAATATCATGTCCAGAGTTTATAGCTTAATCTTCAACACCAACCTGCCAAGGGTTTTAGAAGAAACGAAAAGTTATTTGCAGCCCAACTCAGAGAACAGAGTAGGATATTGGGTGATGTTCATGCATGCTACTGTGATTTGGGTATATGGTTATCAACATGCACCTTAGCTTCTACATATTTTCCTAACGCCCATAATATTTTCCCTAGAGTTCATCAGACAAAGAATCATCTCAGAAACAAAACATTTTTTGAAAATGCACAAAGCGTCTAACTGAAAGTTTCCTTTCATATTAGGACCTTTTGTGGTGAAGACTAGATCTTGTTTTCTTAGATCCAGTCCAGGTTCAAGGAGTTTGGATTTTCACAACTACAAGGGAGAAAATATAATCCACACCAGGTCATATATAAAAGAAGACTGATGAGCAAACAAGGCCCTTATGAACATGAATATGTTGAAGGTTTTGATAAACTGGCGAACCTGGAAACCTGTGCAAATATGGAAGTCATTTTGTAGCCTAATCAGAAACAACAAATAGAGTCAACCTCGTAGTAGACCTAGACACAGAAAATTCCTCCAAGGATGATTATTAAATCTCCTAAGATGAGTGTTTATAGAAAAAGGAGCAGTTCAGAGGCCCTAGGCACCAGTGGTCAGCAAAATGTTCTCAAGAAAATAAAAACCACACAATATTCATAGATAGTAAACCTGGAGGAAGAAGATCCTAACAAACAAACGAATATGGAAATGGTGGAGAGAAGGACCAAAAACGAAGAGGCTAGTACAAAAATCATGCCACAGAGTGAAGGCGGCTCAAGGGATTTTAGCAGTAAGAAACATGTCTTTGATAAGACACCTGGGGCAGTCTACCAGTCCAAGGAAGATTTAGCAAATCAATATTATGAGAAAGGGAGCTTGGCCATGAGTGAAATAAGAGAGTTGATTCTTGAGGTAGAAAGGGTATCTCGACATAAGTCTTCCCTGTTCTTAGTCAAGGATGTCGAAAGAAAGACACTCAACATAGCAGTGGATGATGAGGATAAAGTGTCTGAAATCAAGTTGCACTATGAAAATATCAGTTCCCTAGACAAGGGGAAATTTCATAAAAACACCAGTGACATGTTGTATCCAGACTACCTGAGTCTGCGTTTGAGGGTTGCAAGGCTGACAACCCATAGACTCAAGTTAGAAGGACAATTGAAGTAAGAAAAAGAATCCAACAGATCCTGGAAGACTCAAGTCAAAATATTGAAATCTGAAGGCACTCAAGGGGTAAAAGATTCCTTAGATGAAAAATACAAGATGATTCAAAGCATGAAGAAGAGGCTAAATATGTTTGCCACATAGTATCCACAAACAACAGAGATGACTTCTCTAGAACAAGAAAAAGAGACATTTCAGTAGGAAGCACTGGATTACAAAGACAAAGTATTATAGCTGGAGAAGGAAAAAGAGAATTGGTCAGAAGGATAGGTAGAGGTATCAAACCGAGCTGCAACTGTACCTAGTACAACAGGATCTGATTCAAACAATGAAGATATTCTCCAAGCTATCTCCCAATTAAGATTGAATGTAGGAGAATTCAAAATTCTTAAGGGAGATATAGAAAAGCTGCAACAAGAGATGAAAATAAAGAATGAGAATATGGCCTAGTTCCAAAAAGAAAATCAGAATTGCAGGAAAGAGTGGGCAAGTTGAAAATGAGGTTGAAAGGTAAAGGACTTTTGCAGGGAGCTAAACATGTAATCTGGGATTCTATTGCTGTTGAAGCTACTAAATTCAGGGTGTACCTGAATTTCATAGATGGCAAAGATAGCATGGTTATCACCGCCCGAAGAAGATGTACTGTTGTGAATGAGACACTGGCGAAAAATACCTCAAAGTGGGCCCAAAATGCTATAAATGTCTGAATTCCATTCTTACTGCCGACCTTTAGACCATTGGGGTCAAAGATAAGACTACACTAATCATTTGGGCCAGGAGGATTATTGCTAAGCACAATTTTCTCAAGTCAGTTCAGACCAAAGCTGCACAAATGGAGAAGAGTATACAAGAATTCAAGGATCTATTTGAGCAATTATTTATCAAAGGCCTCCCATCATTTTGGGATGGAAAAGGGAAATTATACGATGTAGAGCAATACAATTCCCTCCTTGCACAATGCAGAATGGATCATTCCAAGTTCGAAGGCCTAGAGGAAAACTTGAAAGGACCAAGTCTGGTAGAAGATTTGACCACATGCTTTGAGATCTTAAATCATTTTAAGACCGTGAAGATCGGGCTGCCAACTATGACTTATGCTACTTGCATTGACTTGAAGATCTTGATAAAAGAAATGATGGATTATGAGATTCCTTCTGACTTACAGTGGAAAGAGATCGTGCGGCCAGGTAAGACAAAATACAGTTTTCCAGGAACCAGCCAATAGCCTCCAGGTGTAACAATATTGGAGAGTTCGACAAAAGGTCAGAGCAATACATATGGCAAGGATGAAAGGCGAGCAGTTGGATAAATTAGCAGTTAGTTTTTGAAACTCTTTTTGTTAATCATTGAAAATTGGTTCACATGCCGAGACTGTCAGTTGAATTTATTGTAATTAGTTTTAGAAGATGAAACGTTTCAGTTCATCCATTGTAATAAAATTGTATAAGTATTAGAAGTTCCAAATGAAGTAATGTTGGCAGAAGTGCAAGGGCACCTTTTTGTTGTTTCTGAACTCAATTGTAGTTTTCTGGAGCTGAATTAAATAAATATGCAGAAGCTTTTGAAGTCTCTATGAAAAGATTCTAATGGTGGTGATATGAGTTTTGTCTCCTTTCATTGTATGCATTTCCTGTGTTCTTTAATTCCATTTACATTTTCTTCTGTTTAAATTGGAGGGTTAAAAGCCCATAATTCATCTTGTGATTCTCTCGGCTTAAGAAATTTAAACTGTGTAATTTTCTTCCTAGCTAATTCATAATCCATTTCAGTAATTCTCTGATGCAGTTATTTGTTTTCCCCTTCTTCTTACACTCTGCTTAAATATTATTTACAACTCAGATTCATTTCCTCATTTAGCCTTTATCCTCTAGAGATTTATACCGGCCAATCATTGTTTTCATTCACTTTCAGAATTTCAACTTCATAGCCCTAAGTGTCCCTCCCCTTCCTAGCCAACAAATTTATGAAAAACCTCCAAAAAAACCAAATCTAGCCACCAATTGCCAAAGATATATCAAGTGACACGAGAGAAACCTCTATGAGTTGAGCAGGCTAGTGCCCAAATCTAAAGTAGGTTGAAACAATTACCTCTGTCGTTTGTCTATCATTCGGGCAAAATTTACGGAGTGCTAACATTCTGGCGTTGTTGCCGTGGATGAAAGTGAAATCTTCCCTGGGAAAAATGACTTGAAGCTCTAGTTTTGATCCTTGAGGGTGACAGTGGATCAAATACCTTATTGTCTGAGATTATTTTTGCCTTGGAAACTCCGTTACCAAGAGACCAGTTCCACCAAACATCGTGATCTAGAAATCCTAGCTCCCAAGAGAATTCACACCAGGAGCAACCCAGACCAAGAAGCTGCAATCCATGTGTATGATCCTGAAAATCTTGTACATAAAAGAAAATATAAGGCAGTAACCCCATTGTCTATCCTTACCCAAGGACAGAGTAATGAGCATTGAAGACCTTGAGTTTGACGTGAAATTTGAACAAACTCTGTTCAAAACTAAATCCAAATCTTGTTTAAGCGAGGTCTTCTTTGACGAAAAAAGATTCCAAGATTTGATTTTAGCGGCATTTTCCAAGCCTATAATGATCCACACTCAGAACCAACAATCACTTTGATCCCTCACAACAACCATGGCAGCTATATTCTCCCCTCTTGTACTGCCTTCTCAACTACATGATTTACCTCGAGAGTATAACCTAAAGATCAAACTATATGATGCTAAAGGTAGCATATCAACCCAAAAGCACCTAGATTGGTTTAATGATTTCACATACTTAGAAGAAGTGGAATTTTAAGATGTAAAAATGAGGCTATTTTCACAAAGTATTGCGGGAGAGGTGACAAAGTGGTTCAGAACCCTTCCAACGGCTAGTATCATAGATTTTGAGGCCTTTGAAACCAACTTCCTTGCAAAATGGGGAGACAAGAAAAATCCCCTTCAGTTATTGACCCAGTATAACAACATGAAGAGATCACCTGACGAAACAGTGGAGGAGTTTTTAGCCAGATTCGTAAAGGTCTATAATTTGATTCCTACTGAGGTAAACCCCTCCCCTAAGGCTACCCAACTCAGATATGGTGATTCTTTTGAAAGTAATTTTTCTTTGTTATTAATAAAACAAAGGTCTGCTACATTAGATGATATGATTGATGTCATAGAATTCATAGTGAATCTAATGGCTTCAGGAAAGACAAAAGATAACTCTGGCAGGGACATGAACAAAGCTCAAGATAAGGCACAACCTTCAACCTCCCAAATGTCAGAAGAAAGGTTTGAAACAATGATAAGAACCATGGAGAGGATGATGAAAATAATGGCCTTAGATAATAGGCCTAACCCCAAAGAACAGAATGACGTTCCACCTAGAAATCTGAGGAGACCAGTAATCCCACAAATTAGACAAAGAGAGCAAATAAATCAAGGGAATCAGGCGAATCAAGGAGATAAGAGAAATAAGGGAAATCGGGAAAATCAAGCGAATCAGACAAATCAAGGGAATCAAGGGGATCAACAAGTAAGGCCTCCTTTCCAAAATAATTATGTAAATGAGAATTATTGTTAAGTCCTAATATTGGATCATTACCCCTTAATTAGGGCATATTATATTAGTAATGTTATTTTATTTATGTCATATTTAGGCCATTAGTTGTAATTATACCTCCTAGTCTCCTATATATACCAATGAGACATTTTCATTTTGAATCATCTTGTACTTGAACATTTAAGTGGGGAAAAAGGAGGTTTCCCCCTCGAAGAGGCTTATTATCTGAAATTATCTCTTTTTCAAGGTGTTGAGTACTTTTTCTGAGGTTTTTCTATGCTATATTGATATTTGGTTCTTAACATATGGTATCAGAGCTCAAGGTCTTGGGGTTTCTCTACTACATCTGAGACACCTTGGAATTTTCTCTATAAATTATTTTATACAAAATTTCCAAAGGAACGGCTTGGAGGATATTTAGTAGACGGATCAAGGTACGTTGGGCTCAAAATTCAGCTCCTGAGGCCTTATACTTTCGAAGATACAACCTGTACAAGATAGGGTTCAGGAATCATCCTAAACCGAGTCATTGAGAAATTTTCGCTATAAAAACTTATCTGTAATGTTTCAGACCCTGAAATCTAGAGGCTATTTACAAAAATTAGTAAGGTGTCTGTGGTAAAAATTTCAGCTTCTGGGTCATCTTAAATTTGTAGATACACCCTGTGTAAGATAGGGTATCTGACTAGTCCTATTGACTAGTCTCAAGAAGGTGTTCTAGGTAAAACAATAATAACTTCTTCCTAGAGTATCAAAATTGAGTGGGATTGGTTTCATTGGATTGTGGATAGTCTGTAGTATTTTTGGTGTGAGTTTCAAAATTTTATATCAATTATTTTGTGCGGGGCACACTGTACAAGTGAGATCTCCTGGAAAGGCCAAACATTAGCAAGTTGTGGGGAAGTTACCATAAATTCCACTTGGCACATCCAATTTTGATCATACCTATGGAATTGCAGAGAATAAATATCAGAGAACTACATAAAAGAAAGTTTCATACCCAGAAGGGCCAAAACTTGGGAGATACAACAGAAGAAATATTGTCTAGCAGAACCACCTTAAAATCAGGGTTCAAAAGTGATACTTGGCCAACATGCCACCAAAAAAGGGAACTTCTACACCAAATAAGCCTCCAGAAAATCCTACTTGGACTCTTGATGAAGGTGAAGAAATGCATAGGGACATAAATGAACTACAAAAGAAGATGGATT
>ML813293.1:102142-128450 GCA_009831015.1 Picea engelmannii | reverse complement strand
TAATTCCTGGGAGTGTTCCTCCTAACATCAGGCCATACAGATACCCTTACGCCTAGAAGAGTGAAATTGAGCACATGGTTGAAGAAATGTTAGAGGCTGGCATTATTAGACCTAGCCAAAGTTCTTACTCTGCACCATTGGTAATAGTATTCAGGAAAGATAGCTCATGGCGTATGTGTCTAGATTATAGAGAGCTCAACAAGATCACTATTAAAGATAAGCTTCCCATTCTCATCATTGATGAATTGTTAGATGAACTACATGGAGCAATCTATTTCACAAAATTGGATCTCCGTTCAGGGTATCATCATATCAGAATGAAGGAAGAAGATATCCCAAAAACAACATTCTGAACTCATGAAGGCCATTATGAATTTTTGGTCATGCCTTTTTGTTACACATAAAAAATACTCACTTTGATAGTGTCGCAAGTGTCGTCATTACAAAGGTCGCAAGTGTCGCATTTTTCTCACAAGTGTCGCAAGTGTCGGAGAAAGAATGCTGCCATGATGCCTATGTTGTGACTATAATGACATGAGAAAGACACTTGAAACACCTCAAACATTTGATTTGGAAGAGGAGAAATGAGTCAGAAGTCTTGCAAACCTTTTGCCATATGAAAGCACCCAAAAAACTGAGTTTTGGAGGAGAGCGCTCCCCTATACCTCTTCTCGGAGCGCCGACGCTCCCCCTTACACTATCAGGGACCATTATAAAGCTCCCCTGGCCCTTTTGAGGGAGCGTTATAGATTTTGAGAGTGCTGGCGCCCCCCTAAAGCCTACTAGGGAGCGCTACAATGCTCTGATGGCCATTTTGAGGGAGTGCTACCTATTCTGGGCAGTTGTTAAGATGTTGAGATGAATGGGGGAAGCATCTTTTCATTCTTGGAAGGTAGTTGGATTCGAATCCCTAGTCCAGACATGATCTTAGGGAAGATCCTCAACTGAAGGAGGAAAATCCTCAACTTCCCCAAGGATATCTCAAGTGGTTGAAGCCTCTCCAGGGCTATATAAGCAAGCTTTCTAATGGTGAAAGAGGATTGGAAATGGAGAATCACACCAAACTTATGATCTCATAAGTGGTGCTGGAACAGAGCTGATTGGGAGAAGAATTGCTAGCATGAAACCTATGATCTCATAGGAAACAAACAGTCAGCCAAAGGAGAGTGATTAGTGAAGCTTATTCCATCCAGGTTGTGGACCTTTCGAGCAAGGGTTAGACAAAGGGGACTTGACGAAGCTGTCGCATTCGCATCTACGATTGTAAGTACTGCTGTCGTTATTCTCATTAATATGACACGCTTGGCCTGTTTCTTTCTAGTTTGTGTCTGATGTTACATAAAATTATCATTGATAGATAAATCTGTTTTCAAGCTAATATCAATAGAGCAGGAAGTGGTCGTATCTTGTTTGTCTACAGGATTCAACGAGGAGCAAAGGATCGAAGCTCAACTCGGAGCGTGCAGGGACAAACGTTGATAAAAAGGTACTTCTGTTTCTCCTTCCTTCTCGTGTGTTAGTTTGTATAGATTTGAAATGAATTCAGTGTCCATGTTAAGCATTTTCTGTCTTAGAGTTAAGGTCAAGCTCTTTGAGGTCATCTACCTGTCCGCAGGGAGATTTTCCTACAACAGAAATTGACGACTCCACTGGGGAGATAGCCTCAAATCGAGACTTCTTGTTTTGATTTCTCCTCATTGACCTTGTTCTACCCCTTGATTGTTTCAGACCTGGTTCACTCATCTTTTGATTGGTTTCATGAGCTGATTGGTTCCCTACCCCATCACACTCAGCCTAATTGTCGAGATTGAAGTACAATTTTTTGATTTTTTGACTTTTTTGGGAATTTTTGAACCTAGCGCCCCTTTCCCTGTGTTAACAGAGTGCTAGCACCCCCTAATAGCCTTGAACAGAGTGCTATAACTCTCTTTGCCTTTGGAAATAGAGCGCCAACCCTCCTTTGGCCAACAAACCTTCCAAAAGTTTGTTTTCAGGGTTTTCCCTCTGTGTCTCTTTTGCTGGGTAACCTTGTGAGTCAATCCTTCTTCTTTCCAGCTTTGACATCTGTCTTTTTCTTGGAGAACAAGCATCTTTCTGTTTGGATTTGGTAGCCTTCTTCACTATTGTTGTTGAGTTTTTCTGCCATTTGGAGTTTGAAACCCATGCATTGTCTTTCTCTCCTCGTCAACTGAACGAAAAAAGCTGGTCTACATAACTAAAACCAATTAAAAGATATGTAGACCTTTGATGACCTTCACCAACGTTTGACAGGTTACTACCGCAAGTTTGTTCGGAACTATGGAAGAATAGCAGCACCTTTAACGACACTAAATAAGAAGGATGCATTTTCATGGACTCTAGAGGCAACTAAATCTTTTGAACAACTTAAAGGGGTGATGTGTAAATATCTTGTCTTGACCACTCCAAACTTCACAAAAACCTTTATTGTGGAATGTGATGCCTCGGGAAATGGAATTGGTGCTGTCCTAATGCAAGAAGCAAGGCCCTTGGATTTTGATGAATTATCTGAGAGTCATATAGATCAAGAAAACTAGAACGATCCTATCTGGATCATGCAAGAAGGTGAAGATCCTGAAAAGTTGCAAGATAAGATCGCAAATCATCGAATGCTTGTACTTAAGAAAAATCAGATCCCCAGAGGTCTGATACCCTTAGAGAGACTGACCAAGATGATATACCCTACGACCTCAGCCTGAAGAGGTCGAAGACTGTGATATAGGAACCAAAGAAGACCCCAAGATAGTCAAGTTATCTAAATACTTTCCAGCTCAAGTGAAGAGTAAATATGTCGAATTTCTTAAATGATACAAAGACGTCTTTTCCTAGTCCTATGATGATTTAAAAACTTATGATACCTCTGTGATTGAACATTAGATTCCTTTGAAGCATGGTATCAAGCCTTTTAGACAAAAGATGAGATAGATCAATCCTATCCTCTTACCTGTAATAGAAAGAGAGGTCAAGAATCTTCTTGATGCAAATATTATTGTTCCACTTAGATATTCTGAATGGGTAGCAAATCTGGTACCTGTCAGGAAGAAAAGTGGAGAAATTAGGCTTTGCGTGGATTTCCGAAATTTAATTCGGTCATCCTTGAAGGATAACTATCCACTGCAAAAAAATGGATCATGTCCTGGAAAAAGTAGTTGGAGCCAACAAAATGTTGATGATCGATGGATTCTCAGGTTATAACCAAATTGCTGTCCACGAAGATGATAATGAAAAAAATGCATTCACTACTCCGTGGGGAACTTTCATGTATGATAAAATGTCGTTTGGTTTGATGAACGAAGGGGCCACTTTCCAAATAGAAACAAATATAGCTTTCATCGGTGAGAGAGATAAATTTGTTGTTATTTACTTAGATGATATAACAATCTTCTCGAATTCTGATGCATAACATTTGGTTCATTTCAAACAAACCTTTGAGAAATGTAGAATATTTGGTTTGTCTCTTAACCCTAAAAAGTCTCATTTTTCTATGCAAGAAGGAAATATTCTGGAGAATATAGTTTTGAAAGATGGAATCAAGGTTGACCCCAAGAAAATCGAGGCTATCGACACAATAAACATTCTAGAAATAAAAAAAAAATCAAGTCTTTTTTAGGTAAAATAATTTTTTTGAGAAGGTTTATCCCTAACTTTGCTGAAATTGTCAAATTAATAAAACATATGCTGAAGAAAGACAGTGAAATAAAATGGACTGCCAAAGCTAAAGTGTCATTCAGGCGAGTTAAGAAATCTATAAGAAAAGCTCTAGTATTAGCTAGTCCTGACTATACTAAGGAATTCCTGATCTTTTCTTTCACATTTGAACATACTATCGCAACAATACTTCTCCAAAATAATGAAGAAGGTTTTGAGAATCCGAAAGGCTTTTTCAGTAGAAGTCTAAGAGATGCTGAATTAAGATACGATATACTGGAAAAACAAGCCTACGCGATGGTGAAAGCTCTCAAAGCTTTCAGGAAATATGCACTGCATTCCAGAATAATCGCCTATGTGCCAACAAGCTCTGTCAAAGATATATTGGTACAACCGAACAATGATGGTAGGAGAGGTCGGTGGTTAGCCAAAATTTAGGAGTTAGATCTAGAATTAAAATTAACCAAGTTGGTGGTCTGGTGAAATTACTAGCAGAATCAAATTTCAGAGCACTCAGTATAAATCGTCTGGAATAATATGGATATATTCTAGACATAGGATAACTTGATGATCAAACCCCTACAATCCATATCGAGGATAGGTTTTCTTCCTCTGATTGGTATCGGGATATCATTTCATATCCCCTCACCCTTTAGTGCCTGAGTAATATGGCTCCATCCAAAGAGAGAACGTTGAAGCTACACGTAGTTAAATACTGTATTATCAAAGGCCAACTGTACTGGAAAGATCCTCTAGGTTTCTTGCTACGTTGTTTAACAGAACTTGAAACAGGGGATGTCATAAATGAATTTCACAAAGGAGTGTGTGGATGACATCATGTCTGGAGGGCCATGACCTACAAGATTCTAAGAGCCAGATATTATTGGCCTAAGTTATTTACCAATGTGAATTCCAAGGTCAGAGCATGCAATCCTTGCCAATTATTCTCTGGAAAACAAAATCTCTCTACACTAACTTTAGTCCCAGTCAAAACAGAGGATCCTTTTCAACAATGGGGTCTGGACTTCATCGGAGAAATTCACTCACAGTCAAGTGCCCAACATAAATGGATTTTAAGTTCTATCGATTATTTCACGAAATGGGTTGAATCCTTTCCAACTCGGAATGCCACAGATTTGGTAGTTATAAACTTTTTGGAGGAGAACATCCTATCCAGATTTGGCTTCCCTCAGAAAATAGTTACAGACAATGCCCAAGCTTTCAAATCCATGGAAATGATAAGATTTTTCCAAAAGTACAACATTGTGCTAGGAAATTCTACAGCCTATTATCCTCAGGGAAATGGGTTGGCCGAATCGTCCAACAAAATTTTGATGAACATAATCAAGAAAGTATTAATGAAGAATAAGAAGGCTTGGAACATTCACCTAAAGTACACCTTATGGGAAAACCAGATCGACACTAAGAAATCAATAGGTATGTCTCCTTTCCAAATGTTTTATGGCACCGACGTTGTCCTCCCTATTAATCTATCTCTTCTAGTGATGAAGTTGTGGCAAGACACAAACGAAGAGATGAATGATGTAACAAGGAGGATAAAGAAAATAATTTAAGTCCAACAAAACATGGCTGAAGTCGACGATAGACTACAAAAATACCAAGATAATATGAAATCCCTTTTCGATAAAAAAATAAAAGATAGAGAGTTCCTTCCTGGTGATCTAGTTTTAAAATGGGATACTAGAAGGGAAGATACATGAAAACATGGAAATTTTGATCATCTTTGTTTCAGACCATTCAAGATTGCATCTACAAAGGGGAAGAATTCATTCCTACTGGAGAATCTTGACAGGAAAAATTTTGACACCCCTATCAATGGGCGTTATCTAAAACATTTTATGCAATAAACTTGTTTCACATTACCATTGTATATACTGGTTTGGTTTTTGTTTAATTTTGCAATTTTATTTTCCTTCATAGGTTATCTGAATTTTACTTTTTCATTTTAAATAAACCCAGTTTTATTTAATATTCCGAAAAGCAACAATAAAATATCTGTACTACATATCATTTATATTCTACACAATTCTCTAATTAATTTTTTTTATGCTCTTGTAGAATACTTATTGTCAGATGAGAAATAAGGAGGTAGCGAAATCTAACGCTTAGTTTTCAAAATGGTTATTTCTCTGAAAAAAGGTGATAAACTAACAGTTGGTTTGATTGAAAACATAAATGAAATCCGAGGTATGAACTTCTATACTCATTGTTTAGGGTAAAAAATTGAAAGAAATCCTATTGGATATAAACAAGGTTCTACTCTCGTAAATATAATCACCTGATCGAAGATGAAAAAGATATAAATTTTGTAGATTTCCGAATCAAATAAAAATAAAAGAAAATGAGAATAAAAGAGAAGCTTGATAATCAAGAAGTGAACTTACTTGGAAATGATATTCCTTTTCAAACCCTCTGACTCCTCGTTCGGTTTTGATTTTTCATATCTAAAATCTCTCACTCTATCCTGGTTTTCATTACCTAACTTTAAATCTTCACAGAAAGAAAGAATTTTGCCTTACCTCTGAAAACTTAAAAACATATCTTAAAAACGAGATTAGGCAAAAATATTTTTGTTCCTCTGATTTTAATTGAAAGAAAGTATTTCTAGGCTAATCCTGGTAACTTTAGCTCTTCTAACATATTTTAACTAATTAATTCTCTCAAGGCAAATCCCTGGAAAATAAAAATTCCCCATAAGATTTTCCCTAGAGGAAAATATGTATTGAAGATCGGGAGAGATGTAGCTCATAGTACAATAAAAAATGGTTGATAGACTTTCATTGTTAAATCTTAAGAAGATATCATCCCTGTATGACACATACAAGTTGATTGCCCCCACTTGAAAATTATAATAAAATATAAGACATATGGTAAAAGGAAATTCATAAAATCGATTGCCCCCATCTAGTCCAAGACAAATGGTGAAAGGAAATTCGTAAAATCGATTTCCCCCATTTTGTCCAAAAGAGATGATGAAAGGAAATTCATAAAATGATTGCCCTCATCTCAAATAAAATGCAAAAATGATATTTGAAGTGGTGAAAGGAAATTCAATGGGAGATGTAGATGACTTCACCAGGGTACTGAACATGCTTGTTGGAAGAGAAGAAAGATTTGTAAGGCTATCATACATGTATAAACATACTATGGAAGCTAGTTCTCTTTATGATAATATCTACATTCTAGCTGACAAGGGATTCCCTAAAGAAATTGTTAAAACTACTATGCCTTGATGCGAACGAAATCAACCAAAGTATGATACTTGAGTTAAAGTTGTTTTGATTATCTTAAACAAATCCAAACTCAGTTTCAGGAAAAGGAAACTATTAATAACCTAACTTGAGATCGATCACTGATTGTGTTTTGAAAGTTTTCTGAGGCATGACTGAAGTCTAATTTCTCTTTGTATGATTTTTCAAAAGGCGTTTCCCATAAATCCGATGATGACTCCATTTACCCAGTAAAATAACTTGCTCTACTGTTCTTCCATGCCTCGCAGGGAGATGCGATCCCCAGATGGAGCCTATGTTGGAACACATATAAATCGTAAGCCTTGATCTTTACTTTCTCAAAATTTATCCTTTTTTATAATGACTCAGAAGTCAGCTTTTAAATGTTTACATCAAATTTACTTCTAGTCATAAAGCGTGCATGATGTCCACCGTTGATAAAGTTCCCCCGTTGATCGAACGATCCCCTTTTTTCCCTAAGTTTTGGAGCCGTCTGATTGTTAAAAAGTCAAATCACTAAAGGTCGCTTCAGAGCTTTGTGCTTTGGGCGTTTCACCAGGCCTTAACGTTTAAAGCCCCGATACCTAAAAAGTGTCTGAAGGATCATAGTCATAGTACATGTGTACCTTTCTGAGTCTTCCCTGGATTGACACGTGTCATCCATTTCCAACCTTTTCAGCAGAGTATTCATATGATTCTAAGTGACATATGACACCCCTTGGTCTCGACATGTCACCTATAATGACGTCATCTTCGACACATCACTACGGGCAATATACTTTCGAAAATATAATAAAGAGCTAACCCACGAAACAACAAAATGCCAAAATATTAAGCCTTAGTTAGTTAAGTTAACCTTGATTAAAAGTTAGTTAGAAATTGTGCACTTGGAAGTTCGAACCTTTTCCATCCATCATATTCTGAAATCTCAAAGTTTGAACTTCCAAAACGTTTTAAATTTAAGAGGGGTTAATTGAAACTAAAAAATAATTATCTGATGATTAATCATTTCACGATTTCGGGCTTCAGGGATTCAATCTCGAGCTACTGTTAAAATCCCGAAGTCCGATTACCCGAAAAACACTTAAATTTAAAACATGATTAATTAATGTTTTAAACAAGACTATCTCACAATTAATCTTTCATGAATTTGCAATTCGAGAAATTTCAAACCTATTTCATCCAAGTCCCCGATTGCGAACAACCAATATTAATGGCATTAATCACAAATCAATGACAATGATTTCAATATAGAGAGAAGATCGCCGTTTATATCTTCTCATTAAGGTAAATAAATTTATCGTCAGTAAAGGTATTCTCAAATTAATACGCTTGAGGTGAATCAGAATATTTGATTTTGAATTCCATTTTCATTCTTGCAGAATAACAAGTTTTATCCAAATGAAAAGCTCACACATTCTCCTGTAATAGGTAACCCAGTTCCGATTTCATAAATATCATGGTACCATGAAAGATGGCTAAAGAAGCCGGTGAAAGCAAAAATCGGAACACAAATGTTATATTAGACACCTCACCGAGAGCGATAGATACTGTAAAATCTTGGACACAGGTGTTCGATATTCTAGAGAACGAGCTTATAAATTTCCCAGAGTATTCAGGTGACGAAGTGAGCGAAAATCATGCAACTAAAATCAGGGATATATCTCAGTCAGAGCTACATAAAATATCCACGTGGCCGAGGCTCATGTCGTATAACGACATGATATGCTGGGCCCTGGAAAATGTTGAAATTTCAACCAGGAGAATTTACAAATCACAGAAGGTTGTTATTGGGTATTTTCAACCGGAGCATATACAAGTAATGTATAAACTATCCCCCATTTTTAAATATAGTTACAACACTGCATTCATAATGGAGTTTGAGAAATTGGAGTGCACACAATATGAGAAAAAATACCCCGATTTAATCAAGGACTGGTGGGGGCACCTAGAGAAATTCAGAGCTGACACTCACGGAATATATGCCACTGCATCATTAGAATCCCATATGATTTATGTGGCTATGATGTTATGTATCCTTTTCGGGAAGAAGAGCTCCACTCACTTCCTGTTGGCATGGCTACCAATTATGCATGAAGTGGCTGAGGGCTACTCTTTCAACTGGGACAAGATGTTATCAGACAACATGGCTAAGGAGATCACATAAATATACCAATGTGAAAAGTCCAAAGGGAAACCTACCCCTTTCTATATGTTAGCATACATCATGGATTCTATTTGATTTATCACTCCTTTCCCTCTGATGAACTGGAGCTGGACCCCAACCAACGTTGAACCCATCCATTTCTATCATTCCAAGATGTGGGAAGACAAAGCCAAATATTTATTCTATGAAATATGTCATTATGTAGTGGTGCATATTCATATAGCCTTATATGGTTTCCCACCTCCCAGAATTTCAGATAGAATCATGGAAAACCTGGGAAAACTAGCAGACTGGTACATCGAAGAAATTTTTTTCGACATCAGGGTTTTCGGGTGCTTGGTTCCCCTCCATGCTCTCCCAAATTTTTTACCAAATTGGCTAGTATGATGGGAAGTGGCTTATTAGAATGTGACATGGGGCATCAACAAGGAATTGAAAGTGGACCACTAAAAGGTATGGCCAACCTTCCCTCTTCAGGTTGGTATGTTTTCGTTGTTAGACTTCGGCCATTCTAAAGTATAGGCTGTGGCTATAAAAGATACCAAGTTATTTGACATTGAGTTTGGAAGGCACGATCCAAAAAAGATCGTGGAAATTCACCTGGCTCAATACAACATAAAGAGGTATGTGCACGAGATTTCCCCACAAGATAAAATATTCAAGGGAGCGAGGTCATACGAGGAAGTACTAGATAGAGTCTGAACTCTGTCACCAGATCAATAGGCCAACTTCTTCAATTTCCAAAAACATAGATGGAATAGATTTCCAAAGGTACTACAGGGAGAGTCGGTAGCCCCTTCGTCTACACAGGAGACTGTACCTTCATGTTTCGAGACAGGGAGCTTTGGAGAAAAGGAAACTAAGGAAAATCCAAAAGACACTGAAGTCTCAATCCAAAAATTGGAAGCTTCAGTATCAACTCCACTAGGCCCTTAAGCAAAGTCTCAGCTCAAAGCTTTTCTGAAATGAGGACAGGATACATCGCCATCTACACCAGATAAACTGGTTACCAACACAATAGAGAAAAAATCATCCACAAAAATAGGTAACCCCATTATTTCATTAACACCATTGCGGTAAAGTCACAGAAATCCCATTTCTGAAGTCATATTTATAGATGATCTTACCCCGATTTCAGCCAAAGAAATGACTCCTTCGTACTTCTTTTTCAGCAATAAGAGGAAGGCCATAGTTAAATGAGAAACACATTAGAAAAATGGTGCAACAGTCAAAAGTAAAAGAATGATGTATGATGGATAGGGCCTAAATGATTCATAATTCACTAAGGAAATGGCAGGTTCATTAGGTGCATTTGCCACGACCAATCAACGGTAAAACAAAATCTAGCTGAGCAGCTGAAACAGAGAAACCTGTTGGTAGGGAAGTTGAAATAACAAATAATGAATATGGAATAGGATTTGAGAAATAATATGAACAAAGATTTTAAGCAAGTAAGAGACTACACCAGACATCAGATCCAACAACTGAAAGATAACCTTGATGAGCTCTATTGTTGAAGGAAAAGATTCCTGCGGACAGGTAGATCTCCTCAAAGAGCTAGACTCTTAACTCTAAGATAGAAAGTGCTTATCGTGGTCAATGACTTCCTTTTAGATCTATGTGGACTAGTGTGTGAGAAGGAAGGATAAAATAAGTACCTTTTACCGGTGTTTGTCCTTGCACGCTTCGAGTTGAGCTCCAATCTTTCACTCTTCGATAAGCCCTGTAGACAAACAAAGTACAACCACTTCTTACTCTATCAAGATTAGTCGAAAATAGGTCTATCTACTAAAGAGACAAATTCATGTGAGATTGAACACGAATTAGAACGAAACAGGCCAAACAAATTATATTAATGAGGACAAAACATTGCTTACAGCCGTAGATGGATTGTAGCAGTTTCGTCAAGTCCTCCTTGTCCACCCCTTGCTCAAAAGATCCACGATCTGAATGATGATAGATTCATTGATTTCTCCCTATGAGATCATAGGTCTCTTGCTTCCAAAACATCTCTGTTCCATCACTACTTATAAGATCATAAGTTTGGTGTGATTCTCCCTTTCCAGTCCCCTTTCACCATGAGAAAGCTTGCTTATATAGCCTTGGAGAGGCTCAAAAACTTGAGATATCTTTGGGGTGAGTTGAGGATTTTCCTCCTCCAGTTAGATATCTTCCCTAAGATCATGGCTTGATTGAGGATTCGAACCCAACTTCCTTCTAAGAATGAAAAGATCCTTCCCCCATTCTTCTCAACAAATCAACTGCTGCCCAGAATAGGTAGCACTGCCTCAAAAGGGCTCAGACCGTTATAACGCTCCCTAGTAGTGTATAGGGGAGTGCCATCACTCCTGAGGGTAGGAACGCTCCTGCAAAAGGGATAAAGAGTGTTATAATGCTCCCTGATGGCTTATGGGGGGGCGCCAGCACTCCTGAGATAGTTATAAGGGAGAGCTCCCCTCCAAAAACTCATTTTTTTAGGTGCTTTTAGATGACAAAAGGTTCATAAGCCTGTTGACTCATTTCTCTTCTTCCAAATCAGATGTTTGAGGTGTTTCAAGTGTCCTTCTCATGTCGTTATAGGCACGACATAGACATCATGGTAGTACGCTTTTTTTGACACTTGTGACACTTGTGAGCAAAATGTGACACTTGTGAGCAAAATGCGACACTTGTGACACTTATAATGACGACACTCGACACTATCAAAGTGAGTATTTTTGATGTGTAACAGATTGCCCCCCAAAGTATGAAGTTATAAGACAAGAACTGATAACTAAAATGCTTTGTAGACTTTCAAGCAAGGGTATAGACGTAGAGAACCTGACAGAAGCTGCACACAAACATCCAACAAATATTATGGCATGTTTCAAACCCAAGGCATGCATACCTATGCTTGGGTGATCAAGACTTGCAAGATATGGCCGCCATAAAATACACTACGGATCCATAATTGTATTGATAAAAAGGTATAGCCACTGAAAATACGCTGTGGATCTATACTCCCATGACCTGAACTGATCGTAGCCATGAAGAATACACAGTGGATCTACGAGATGACAAGACATAGCCACGACCAATAAAAAGTGGATCTATGTAACAATATATGTTTCATTGTTCAAAAGAAACTCCATCGCAACCTGGGCAGAGTACATATCAAAGTGATCACTCAACCCAGGGTCTTTTTACCGATCCTGATGTAGTACGAATCTAACCATGTGAATAGATGTCCTGGTGTCGAACATGGCAGAAACCACTTGATTACCGGTCAATGATGTAAACCGTTAACAAGCGCGAGGGAGATCACCATTAATGTCAATGATTCCCAAGGTACTCTAGTACATTCCAACGAATGTGAATGGATGAGATGAAGTTGAACATCTGTGGAATCATCCGATCGGAGGTAAATGATGTAAACCCGTAGTCGAACGTGAGGAGGCCTGCCATTGAGGCATGCAGGTCCCAAAGTACTAACTGGTTTCTAAGTCTAGCTCATGGATAATGTGTTGAAGTTGACAGGAATAGACTCGTCGAAGGAGGGCCTTAATGTATCCCCCATCAACGACACGAAATAGACACAGAGATGTAATTGGTATATCAAATGAACATGGACTGACACGGGTATTGAGACAAGATATTTGTGATGGCTGACTCTTGAGGTGGATACTTGCCTTGAACACTGAGGCACGACAACAAAAACATGACATGGACCAAAACTTGATGATGCAGTGGATGCTGTGACTTTCGTTAGGTGACCCAAAGGAGTGAAAAAAAAAACTCAAAGGATTGGCTCGGTGCAGAGGTTCAGAGGATTATAATGTGCACAAAGACAAAGTGCCATGTTCAAGGGCGACTCTAAGAGTTACTTGGTAATGTCCTCAAAAAGAAACTACTTGGCTTGCTTCTTTCAATTTTTCCCCCATCCAGATAGACGAGTACCTCTTTTTAATTTAACGAGCTCAAGGAGGATAACACATGCTCGATAAAACTCACCTTCGGTAAGTTCCTCTTCCTTTGTTTAACAAACTGGAAGAAGTAAGGGTTCGGTCCCATATGGGCCTATCTATGTTTTGTTTAGCGAGTCCACAGACAGAAAACGCGAAGGTTTTTCATGATTATAGAGTCTGGAAAAACACTTAAAAGAGAACTCTCTCAGTTCCTTTTTCGTAAAGTAGTCGAATGAGACCGAAAAAGAGATAAACTATCGCTCAACAGATGTTTTCTTCAAATACTTTAACGAGCGTGAATAGAACAAGGTGCTCGACAATATTTTCATCTTTAGAGAGTCTGAAAAGAACTTAAAGATGACTCCAGTGTTGTCCTTTTTCGTAATGTTAGTCTCGCGAGGCCGAAAAAGAGATAAATTATCACTTAAAAGACGCCCTTTCAAACCGTTTAACGATTCAGAAAGGAAGCAAGATCACTCGGCCATCTTTTCATGTTTATAGAGTCTGGAAAGAGCTTAAAGGAGACTCCAGGGGGTTCCTTTTTCGTGTATCCATACAGGTCCGAAAAAGAGATAAAATTCTACCAGGATGCATTCTCATGTATTTACGAGCACGAGAAAGAAAAAAGACTAAGCTCGGTATGCCCAAAACTTGAAAGCTAGTGGCTTAACTCCAGAAAGATCATCAAAGGCTAGAGACATTCCCTCCAAGATTCGATTCATTCACCGAAGGAGAAGGGTGGATGAAAAGAAGGTTCAAGAGAGGTGACTGTTTCATTTTTTAATGAGCTTGACACAGGAAAAGAACTATGCTCAAGACCTTTGTTTCATTTTTTAACGAGCTTGCCACAGAGAAGAGAAAATATGCTCGTAGTTTCGTCCAGATCATGGCTTCCAAGAGGATAATGCTCTAGAAGGGTACCATGTCAAAGGATAAAACGTGGTCATGGCCTCCAGGAGATCTTCGCTGGATGGAAGATAATCACTCGAGAAGGAACACATGTTGAGGGTCGCGATAGGAGGAAGGAGATCAGGCTCCAATAATCCTACCGAAGAAATCACCATGTCCACTACTGGATCCAAATCGTCGGAAGTTGAAAGCATGGGAGATGATGAAAAATCAACACTAGGATGGGAGATAGACGTTAGATCTGCCCGAATTTCTTCACGAGGGGGAAGAAAAGAGGATCGGTGACAGTTATTATCCCGAGGTAACTTGTCAATGCGAAACATTTTCGGAATAGATTCATTCGAAGGAAAAGTTGGGGAAATGTAGTCGACCACAGATGACAAGGAAATGCATGGTGTTTCGGTTGGACTAAGTGGCATGGTGTCACTTAGTGCATCGAATTCCAAAGGACAAGGTACAATCCAAGGTTCAGATGATTCCAAAGATTGATAAACCGCGGTCAAAATCATATCGACGGTGGCAATGTGATGTGTAGTCAGTGGAAGTGGTGTAGGGAAGGTACCCATGAGGTTAGAATCATTCAGTAAGCCAACACCAATGCTTTCATACGTGATCTTGTGGTCTCCCAAGAAAGGAATATTGATGGTAGTAGGAGCGCGAGCATCGGTCGTACAAAAATCCAACTGATCAATAGTGACAATTTTTCCCTGGTGAGGAAATTGTATACATCGAAAGACCGACGAGGCAACGACAGTCATAGCATAAAACCAACTTCTTCCAAGTAACAAGTTGTAATCGAGGGGAGCATTGACCACCTCGACATCAACAGTAACAATTTTTCCACCCAATTGGATGGGCAGGGACTGTAAAATCCCATGGGGATGAAAACCTCTCCCATCGAAGGCGCGTAACATCGTTGGGGATTTTTTGAGTGCTGGTGATTTTAAACCTTTCCAACACGCTAAAGACATGACACAAGTTGAGGCTCCCTCATCCAGAATAGTTCGATGGATTTGTTGATTATGAACAACAACATCAACTTGGAAAGAAAGTTGGTGGGAGAGTCGAGACGCATAATTATCCAGGTTAAACATCATCTGATTGGATGACTCAGGATCAACAACACCAATAGTGGTCAAGAGCATTCTTTGTTGACTGGGGAAGTGTTGTAGAACTTATAACGCAGACATAGCACACGGTGCTTGAGCCAAATCTTCAACAATGTTGTAGTTTTGGGCAGCACGTGAACTAGGATTAAAGGTAGCTTTGCGGATAGTGCTCTTAGGAGGGTGTAATATAGAGTCGAACGTGGGTTTTTCAATCTGAAGTGGTCCAGACGGAGGATTAACCGATGGAAGACTAACGGAGGATGATGATGGATCGGATAAAGTGCCAGCACCGTTAGTGTCTTTTCCTTTGTCAGGGTTACCTGATGTGTTGTAGGTCTTAGAGAGAGTGGTCAAATTGATCCCATTAAACATGTAAATATGTGCACTCGACGAGGCCTCATCATGATCGCTAGAACTGCCCCTAGGAGAGGGGGTTTGAGCAACCATGGATTGCTGCTGTGGAAAAGGTTGAGTAAGCACAACAGGTTGTGACTTCCCTTGGAAAATTTGGCCACTTCATTGCGAAGCGGACGATATCGAGTGTAGTGATCGTAACCATAAATGATACACGGGAATTTTAGTTTCCGTTGTGGTTGCTTTTCGGTAGCAGGTGTTTGATTTTTGGGTTGTTCATTATTATTTTTTGATTTATTCTTTGTCTTCTTATTACCTCTGGATTGTTGTGAAGTGGCAGATTGAACTGCATTCACCTTAGAGATATGAGTTTGGGGGGAGGTAGAGGAGGGTGTAGTTGATTTGGAAAAAGATTGAGTTTTGACAGAACCGATAACACCATTTGCATGAGATGAGGATGATGGCTTAGAAGGATCGGTATTAGCTCGAGAAGCATTTGGAAGAAAATCATACAAAGTACCAGATTGGGAATAAACCAAGTCTAAGTACTGAGCCCGAGCAATGGCTTGTTCCTCTGTGACCACACCACCCATAGCCACATCGCGAGTGATTGGGGGTAATAGTGATTTAGTAAAGCATTATGCCAAGAGCATGTCAGGAATGACTGCCTTGATCATCCTTCGTCGTCGCCTCCACTCATGAATATGGTCAGAGTTATGCACAAAGTTAGTTTGACGAAGGGAGGTCAAGAGTTCAGTACCTGTCTCATAGCGAATAGGCAGTTGAAAGTGCATGAGGAAAGACATGGCAAGGGAATTGAAATCATGAAAAGAAGCACGTGGTAGTTCAATATACCACTTTGCTGCCGAACAGATAAGTGTTCGCTGGAAAAGATGCAAACGTATAGAATCATCCATGAGGGAGTTTGATGAACACCACAAATGGAAAGTCATCACATGGTTGTTCGGATCTTCGCTAGGGTTTCCGTCAAATTTTGGAATATCAGAAGGAAGTTTAGCTGGAATGACTGGCCAAACCGATGAATGAGAAATAAGATCATTAGTTAACCGAGACAAGTCTGGGAGATCCAAAGTCGCAAGGAAAGGTAGATGTCGGTTAATGTGTGAATGGTACTGGTGTGGCATAGGAACACCAGTAGGACCATATACTAGGTTAGGTGGATAGTTGTAACCAGTAGGTCCTCCTATATGTGGTTGTTGCTGGCCAGGATAAGAAGGATTCGATGGTGTATGAGAAACATTGGCATAACCCGGTGGGTTCTGAACATTATAGGCTGGGTGATGTATTTTCCCGAGGGGAGGATAAACATTTTTCCCTTGAGAATGATAAGGAGTAGATCCCGGAGGAAGATACACATGAGGCCCATGAGGAGGATAAGACTGTGGTCCTGGAGAACTCCAGGTGGTGTTTTGGATACCGCCCAGATAAGATTGATCGTAAGCTGTTCCGGAAGGGACAGGATTGGATACTCCTCCTAGTGGGTTATTATACAAGTGCCCCCCAACGTGGGGTAGAGTAAAAGTGCCTCCTGAGGATTCTCCCTAGGATTGTGAAGGGTTTCCAGCAAATGGGGGTTGCCCCCCTGCCAGCGGTGGATTTACGACCGGGGTATAACTGGCAAACGGAGGTTTCCCTCCAGGAGGAGCATGAAAAGGAGACTATCCCCCAGGAGGGGTAGGCTGGCCATTGAAAGGTAGTCCTCCAGGGGGAAATGGTTTGTTGGATGGTGGTTTCCCTCCAGCTGCTTATGTTTAGCTAGCAGGGGTCTACATTCTCAGGTGAGAAGATGTCCCAGCAGGATCGTGTGGAACATGCGGAGCTGTAGAGTAAAAACTTGTAGAAACAGGGGTAGAGATCAAATTACTTTGGGGATGAGTAGAGGTGATTAGTCCAGCATTAGGATGGACTTGTGCTAGTGTAGCAGTAGGATGAATAACCTGATCGACTGGGTGATTCATGCTTTGACCGGATGGTCCTGTTTCATTAGGAGGGTCATGGGGATGAAAGGGTTGTCGAATAGATTCAAAATGTTCATAGAGATCGTGTATCGATGAAGTCCTCCATACAGAACGAGTAGGTGTGGGATTGGTTTCTACTGCAATGCTAGGACGAACAGGAGTCCTATACTCGTCACCAAAGATTGGTTCTGTGGATCCTATATATGTTTCAGTAAAGATCCTCTCCTGTAATCGTGGGACTTCTTCGTCTATGACGTTCCCAAGGGAGTCTAAATGAACCAAAAGTGGTTCGAGAGGAGTTACCGACATAGGTGTGGTGGGATTTTCAACTGTGACCAAAGCGTCTTCTAAGTTATCTAACGGAGGAGCAATAACACTTCCAATGTCAGATTGATTTTCTACCTCTCTACGGTAGTTGTCTTCTAGCGGGTTAGGAGGTAAGGGTTGATAGCCTTCTGGAGGCAGCCCTTGCATCCTACGTGATCGGTGAAGATCTTTATCGTCTACAGGCTCAATTGTGGAGAATAAAAGAACACACTGAAAATCTAGGGCCAACTAAGAAAAAGAAACAGCATGCGCTAATGAAATCTAGGAATCAACCAAGAAGACAAAACTTCTCTCGATGAACATACTAGTTGGTGATGAAATTCAACATCGCGTGATCAAGTCAAGAAGGGGCTGGGATATGGTGGAACAGTTACAATGGCGACCTGCTTAACGGACTTACGCCTTGGTGCAAGCTTCCACACATTAATTGTGGATTTACCATCCAAGGAGCCTGAGTGAGTTTGACCAATGTCTGTTCTAGGTATAGTGAGACTTCCCTTCACCGTCACCTTGTGTAAGTACCTAAAGATTATGGCAACTAAAGATACCAATTCGTAGTGAGTCCCTGGGCGGGTACAGTCGATAGTCTGATCCGAAACATATGGGCAGGATAACAAGTCCGAAATCAACCCGAAAGGATCCCACACATAATCCTGGGTATACCTTTTAGTGACCCCCAATATACGATCTGACTACTACAAACAATTGAACCACGGAGGTATAATCTCCGTAATTCGCTCGAATGCGACCTCGTGCGTAACCCTTGTGTGAGAGGGGGATCCTAGAAAACCAATACGACAATTTTATTTGACTCTCCCTAACTCAGGATGCTAATGTTTGTTTTGAAAACTTTGGAGAGTTGTACTCATAGCCTAATCCAAAGTGCTAACCCTAGTCTACTGTTGGTGGAAGATCCTAAAAACAAAAATGTTCTAGATAGTTTTTAATTAGCGTTCGTTTTAGAGCTGTTCTTCACTCAAAGGGTGCATGAAAGTGAAACTGATGGAATGATGACTCAATGCCCAAAAAGGTGAATAGAATATGATAAGAAATCGTTTATTTTCAATGAACGCCTATTTAAGGGAAAGAGAAGGAGTCATTTTCACTTTCAAACACTAATATGAAAAGTCCTCAATCAATCGGTTCTCAATCGAATCCAATGCAATGCTAAAACATTTTCAAAAACTCCTTCTAATATGCAAATCAAGCACTAAAATGTATCTTTTTCGTGTGTATGTGAATAATGACTAATTCAATGAAACAAAAATTCTCCTATCAACTACCTTTTTGGATCAAGGAGATTCAGACAAGTAGGATCAGATTTTGCACACACAACACACACCCTCTTGCTATGATTGAAGCAAGAAGCAAACAGAAGACAAAAATAACAAATCAAAATCAAACAATTCATACAAAAATGAGGAGTTCGAAGAACAATGACCTCAAAAAACCAAGTGAGAAGAGTCACAGACTTCAGATGTCCTTCACTGGAGTTCCCGCTTAGTCGGATAGGAGAGAAGAAAAACAATGGATGGATTTCAAGCTCCCAACAACAAAAACTCAAAAATAATGAAGAAGGGCATAAAATATGAACAACAAGGTGTTTACTTCTCAGGAGGAAGCATGTCAAAGGTCAAAGGAAGAATCATTGAATCACAAAGCAACTCAGCAAGTGAAGAAACAGGGTCTGGACCTCCAAAAAATGCAATTTTTAAAGAGATTTTGTGCAAAAAGGGATTGGTGCTCTGGTGTAAGGGACACCATGGCGTTATAAAACTCTGCTAACGGAGTGCTGGCGCTCTGCTAACATGGGCACAAGGGCGCCAGGCTAAAAAAACTCATAAAAATGTCAAAAAAACCAAAATTTCAGTCAAATTTTCACAGTCAAGCTGAATGTGATGGGGTAAAGAGTCAACTAGCAAGTGAAATTAGATATAAAGGGGTGAACAAGGCCTAGGAAAACAAAAGGTAAGACAAGGTCTATGAGGAAAGACAAAACTAAGAAAGTTCTGATTCTCCCCAGTGGAGTCGCCAATTTCTGTTGAAGGAAAATCTTCCTACGAACAGGTAGATCTCCTCAAAGAGATACAATCTTAACTCTAAGACAGAAAGTGCTTATCATGGTCACTGACTTCCTTTTATATCTAGGTGGACTAGTGTGTGATAAGGAAGGATAAAATAAGTACCTTTTACCGGTGTTTGTCCTTGCACGCTCTGAGTCGAGCTCCAATCTTTCGCTCTTCGATAAGCCCTGTAGACAAACAAAGTATGACCACTTCCTACTCTATCAAGATTAGTCCGAAATAGGTCTATCTACTAAAGAGACAAATTCATGTGAGATTGAACACGAATTAGAAAGAAACAGGCCAAGAAAATTATATCAATGAGGACAAAGCATTTCTTACAGTCGTAGATGGATTGCAACAGTTTCGTCAAGTCCTCCTTGTCTACCCCTTGCTCAAAAGATCCACGATCCGAATGATGATAGCTTCACCGATTGATCCTTATGAGATCATAGGTCTCTTACTTCCAAAACATCTCTGTTCCAACACTACTTATAAGATCATAAGTTTGGTGTGATTCTCCCTTTCCAGTACCCTTTCACCATGATAAAGCTTGCTTATATAGCCTTGGAGAGGCTCAAAAACTTGAGATATCTTTGGGGTGAGTTGAGGATTTTCCTCCTCCAGCTAGAGATCTGCCCTAAGATCATGTCTTGATTGAGGATTCGAACCCAACTGCCTTCTAGAAATGAAAAGATCCTTCCCCCATTCTTCTCAACAAATCAACTGTTGCCCAAAATAGGTAGCGCTCCCTCAAAAGGGCACGTAGAGCGTTATAACGCTCCCTAGTAGTGTATAGGGGAGCTCTAGAACTCCTGAGGGTAGGAGCGCTCTTGAAAAAGGGCTGAAGAATGTTATAACGCTCCCTGATGGCTTATGGGGGGGCGCCAACACTCCTGAGATAGTTATAAGGGAGTGCTCCCCTCCAAAAACTCAGTTTTTTAGGTGCTTTCAGATGGAAAAAGGTTCATAAGCCTGTTGACTCATTTCTCTTCCTCCAAATCAGATGTTTGAGGTGTTTCAAGTGTCCTTCTCATGTCGTTATAGGCATGACATAGAAATCATGGCAGTACGCTTTCTTTGACACTTGTTACACTTGTGAACAAAATGTGACACTTGCAACACTTATAATGACGACACTCGACACTATCAAAGTGAGTATTTTTGATGTGTAACATCTATCAAAATTCACAGGCCAACATAGGATTGGTCACTCAACAAGAAGAATTAATCAAACAATTACATGCCAAGATAGACTTGAATGAAGGTGCAACAATAGACATGGCATCTTTCCGGGCTCAAGAAATTGAAGTACATGAAAAGATAGAATCATCCCAGCAAGATCTCTTTGCAAAAGTAGAATCCATCCAAAGTTGTTACCAAGAAGTAGATATTTCCATGAAGAACATCTATATTAAATAAAGAGAATCCCGCTCATCTCGGGCTAAGTTTCAAGAGGCTATCTTACTGGTAACAAAATATGATATATCAGAAGTTCCTCGACTGTCTCTTTCTGAGCAAACCAGAGGCGACATAATTTTGAAGGCCTGGGAAACAAATCTGGCCGAAAGCAAAAGATTGGCCAGAGAGGTAAACAAAGCTTGTATAGAAGCATTATATTCACTAGACAAAGGGATACTTGATGTTGAATGAAATATCATCTATGAAGCCCTGGTACAAATTGAGATAGCAAAGAATCAATATAATTCTAGGACAAACAAAGAAGAAGCCCTGATGACCATCCAGAAAATGAATCAAATTGATATTCTCCAAATAAATAAATGGATAGTAAATCCAAGCTTACAGTTACAGGTCACATCTTTAGGATCAAAGAAGATACAGGAAACTTTGCCTCAGGTAGAAAGGAATCTATACACTTTTGAGGCAAATGAAGCAACTAGACCTTCTGGTTTGGTGGTAAAATTAGTAAGTAGATGCATCCAATGTGTTGAATATGGTAAAGCAAGCTCATATGGAAGCAAGTAAGAAAACATGCACATACCACTCATACAGGTGAAGATCAGATTCCAGCTATCTGCATTCTAAAGGATGAGGAGAATAAACGTCTATGCCAGAAGACGAAGATGCAGAGGAGAAGGCTAATGGAATTTTTCAATTTTTATATGTTGTAATCTTATTCAAAAATATTTACTATTTTTAAATTATGAGAAGTCCAACCATTTGGGGGTTGCGACAATTTTGTATAAAGACATAGATTGAAGATCTATTGAAGGCTAATTCTTGCCGATTGTAACATAGAAAACTCATCCTTATTGAGTATTAATACAAGTGCAGATAAGGATTCCAAGTTTTGTTTAATCTGGGTTATGTACTTCTTCTTTGTTTTCCACATCTCAACATTTCTTTAAATATTTCCTTGATAAATGTATGATTTCAATTTAGTACAACAACTACTGTAATCGTATTGCATCAGTAATTTGTTAAGCAATCAATTTTTCCTTTGTATTTACTATGAGTAAAACAAGACCTACAAACTGTGCAGATTACTGTATTTTACACTTTATTCAAGGTTACACTATCTATTTTCTTCTACTGCAACGGGGTGAGATTATTCAGTAATTGATGCCTTTCTTTGTTTTGCAATTTTGTATTTTCTTTCATACCATTCAATATTTTAATTTCGACTCAGACACAAAATACAGCCTCTGTGTTGCCACACTGTTAATTTCATTTAAGGAATTTTTCTCATATAACTAAGGTAGAAAAAACACTTTTAAAAAAACACTCTCATAACTTTCCTGATGCTCGAAATTATCCTTTGAGCCTTAAGTTTAATATCAGGAGAAACAATATGAAGTAGATAACAAATTCAGGGAAGCCAAACTATAGACCTATAGAACTCAGTTTGAAAATCTAAAAATGAAAGAAGAAGAGAACATTGTTGAATCCTTTCATAGGGTAGATGAACTGGTTAATTCAATCAGACAAGTAGGAGAAGAACTTATAGATAAACCTATTGTGAAAAATATGCTAAGGTCATTACCTATGAGATATGATGCCAAGATTTCTAAAATTAAAGATATGCTTGATCTTGAAACACTTACAGTTGATTAGATTCATTGAATTTTTACAACATATGAAATGAGAACCGGGACTAATAAACCAACAAAATATGAAACAACCTTTAAAGAATCTAGAGAAAAGAAGAAATAAGAAAATATGTCTCATGAAGGTCAGTCAAATATATCCAATGTAGAAGAGGTCAAATTTATAAATAAACTCTAGAAAGGATCTGGAAAATATAAAGGAAAGTTACCCTTCAAATATTTCAACAGTGGAAGAATTGGACACTTTTCTAACAAATGTCCTGATCCCAAGCAGGAGGAAAATGATGAAGAAGTTCACAACTAGATATTGGCAAGATATTGTAATGGCGAATGAGATTGTAAAAAAATATAAATAGGAACGTAGGAGGTCTAGGTCGGGGGATGTTGATTAGAGAGTATTGTTGGTTGAAGTGTGTTCCAAGTAGTTGTTCGGGTTTTGAGCTATTGTGATACAATTTTGTAAGTTGTTGAGATGTAGGAGAGTAAAGTAGTGAGATATTGAGGGTTAGATCACATGATGAGGAGCCTAGTGTGATATAGTTCACCTCACAGAGGTTGTGGAACCTTGTTCATGATTGTATGATCATAACAATAGTGCGCGTGATGCCATATTTTGTAGAAAACATAATAAAAGAGATTAAGAAGACAGATGTTTGTGAACATAGCCCAAAAGGGGGTGTACCACGATAAAACCTGTGTACTTTGTGATGATTGAATGTTTGTTTACTTTTTGCTAATGGTTGATCATATTTAATTCCTATTAATGATTGATTTACACATATATGGTCAGTTAGATCTATTAGAATACATGTATCAGTTTCATAGATGAATGGATCTTAAGAATAGTAGATTGAGTAATAAGTTTAAGGCCTAAGAAATATTAATTACAATCCCATATCCCTACTCATTCTTGGACTGCAAGCACTTGAGATTTACAGTCACCTATAGAACTATCTCGGTTGAGACTTCACAGTACATTATGTATCCTATGTTTCCTTCTAAGTTACCAGGAGGGCCAATAGTTTTATAGGTTTTTGTTGGAAACCTGTTTAGATCCGAACTTGGGTCAGACTAAGAAGTAGAAATAAAGAGTAATAACCAAAAAATGGTTCCATTTCCGATTGGAACTGTATGGGATTGAGTGAATGGGATTCGTAAAAGAAGGTATAAAAAGGGAATGTTCAAACCATGGGATTCAACGAAGGTGGAGATAGAAAGATGGTTTGAAAACAAAGGATCTTGTGTTTGCAAAGAAAAATAACAAAAACCCTAAGTTAACACCATAAAAATATCTGGACAAGTACATGTTTAGCGACCTGCAGGAGGTATTTTTCTGTGATTTCCCACATGTATTGCATGAGTGGATATTGAGGCTGAAAGAGAACCACCCTACAAATTGAATCAGAAATATCGAGTGGAATCCTGTGGAGATCGTGCAGTTATAACAAGTTAACAACAAATTCACGCGCCCAATAGATTTCTGGTTAGACAATCTTGTTTCATGGTTTATCAAAACATTTGCAACAGATACCACTAAGTCTTACAGCGCAATAGAGCATGAGTTTCTAAAAATACCTAGGGGTAGGCATATAAGATCGTAGTATATTTCAATTAATATTTTACTGTATAACAACTATGTGATGACTATGGAAGCAAACAACTAAACTTCCATGCGTGCATGGGGGAAGGGGGAAAGCCCCGACAAGAAGGAGAGATGGAGGAAGAGAAGGATAAGGGAAAGAAGGAGGAGGCCATAGACCCAATCATGATGGAGGAATATCGGATCAAGAAGATAATGGAAACAACTGGAAATACGTGCAGTGGAGTACCCTACCAATATAAGATGAATAATAAGAAGAGAGCCATAGCAGATAGAGAAGTCTTTGCAAGTGATGAAGAAGAGCTAGAGGATCTTCAGGCTATGGAGAATATTGAGAAAATCCTGTGCGCAACATATGAAATGAAGACAATAGGTCCAAGGGCAGGAATAGAAGACAAAACTCCTATCCATATCAGTTTCAGTGTGGAACCCATAACCCCATGTGAGACTAATACACCAGAAAGAACACCACCATTTAGATAACCAAATTTTAGTGGAAAAAATCCAGTAGGAAGTATATCCAATCAAGGAGTAGAATCTGGAGGAGCCAGTTTAGGAAGTAGTAGTCACGTATCTACACCACGCAGAGGTAGTAGTTCATCATAATTCAAGATGGCAGGACATGATCCCACCATTAGGTTACCATAATTTCGGGGAGAGGCATATGATGACCCAGAAAAACATGTGTTCATATGCGAAAAGGTATGGGAAGAAAAATAGATCATAGATGAGGATACAAAACTTGCATAGTTAGATATCATGCTAAGATATTGTGCAATGGACTGGTATATGAGATTATCTATAAACAATCCACCAGGAAAAACAAGGATGATTGCATATGTCAATAAGCTACTGATAAATGAATTTTAGAAGCCTAGTTCAGAAGATCAATACATGAATGAGATGATTGAAATCAGATAGAAACTAGGTGAGTCTGTTTGGGATATTGATCATAGGTTCAAATGGTTGAAGGGTAAGTTGAATTATGTCATGACTAATATGAAACATATACATCTCTTTGTGAAGTCACTATTGCCACATTTGAAATACCCCTTGAAACAACAAAAGTTCCAATCTCAGGTAGAGGCTCTACAGGCAACCCTACAACTGGAAGAGAACCGATATCAAAAGAAATATCCAACAATAAAGGAGCTGAAGGAGGATATGAAGAACCTTACATTCTAACTATTGTAACCTAGGTCTACACCCCTGCCCCTCCTCTCTCATTCCCCTATGCCTTCATCAATTTTTTTCCTCTTCTGGTTGGTGAAGTCGGTTACCCATTACTAAGTGACTTGGTTTTTATCGTTTCTTTCTTGATTGAGTCTTCGCTCGTTTTGTTTCTATTTTTCTTGAAGGATAATTACATGTCGTGATTTGGTTCAGAATGCTTGTCATAATTTCTGCCATTGATTGAGCTCACAACAGGCCGACCAAGTATTTTGTGTGCGCAGGAGACATCCAGGTGTTCTAGGATAAATCCGTAAGTGCGGACACAAACCGATCTCCCCAGATCCACCTGGATCTGGAACAAACAGTGACAGAATACTACTCTTTCCCTAGTTCTAAAGTATTGAATGGACAAGAGAAGAAGGATGATATACTTACTTTATGAAAGCTCTCCTTATCTCTGTTGATCCCCGCTCTGCTACGATGCTCTTGCGTCGTCCAATCACGACAACACAAACCAATCACAACAAAGAGATTAATATGTTCAAAACTCTAGATTATACATGTGATCAAGGAATCATATAATAATGTGATATCATCATTATGGGAAAGGGACATATTCATATATTATATTAACTGAAAGAAGAGAAATACAACCTGAGCCTTGATGTCGTAGATCCCCTTTCAACGGCTTCTAGCTT